>VYZX01028646.1:100808-127155 GCA_013401335.1 Brachypteracias leptosomus | reverse complement strand
TGGCCCACCCTTCTGATGTGTCCTCCTCACCACCCAGGCTGGTGCCATCAACAGTCCCACCATCCAGCTCATTTATGAAGATGCTGAAGAGCATGGGGCCCAGCATTGATCCCTGGGGGACCCCACTTGTGACAGGCTGCCAGAGCACAAACCACTCATCACCACGCTCTGAATGCAGCTCTTGGGCCAGTTTCACACCCATCCAGTCTGTGTCTTGCCAGTTTGTCCAGTTAGTGTTGAGATGTTGGCTGTTTGTAGTCATATTTGAAGAATACGTGGGAATATTTAAAATGTTGAAGTTTTCTGTGAAGGAACTGTCAGTGGCTCAGAGGGCTGGGTGGGTGATTTTCTTATCAGTAGCTACTCATGGATATTTGGACACAGGTTTCTTCTGTGAACTTCCCTCTGCTTTTTTTTTTCCTGGAGTAGTTTCCAGAAACCATCTGGATTTTGCCAGCCTTAGATGATCAGCTCAGGAATCACATCACAATTGTGTAGATTTGTGTAAGATGTCTTTCTAAAATTTGTTCTCTTTTTAAAAAAAAATTATTCTTTTAAGTCCACCTCTTGCTTTCTGTAAAATAAAGCATGTGTATGTAAATGTTCTGCTGTATGCAGGTCATGCACCAAAGGATATTCTGTCTGTGGCTTATTCATTGGGTCTTTTTGGTTATTTTATAGATAAATTGCGTCAGCTTTTTCTGTATATACAAAATTCAAGAGTAACCATAAATCAGTTCATTTTTTATATTGCCATCTGTTAGTGGAGATGTTAGAAAGTTAAAGCTTGGATATTTGCTTAATCCAGAATATTATTATTTTGTTCAAGCCACACTTTTTCCACAGATTTTTTTTTCTTGCATAGAATTTTGTGCTTTCTAAGCATCTGTGGAAAGATTTTTTTTGTTCTTTCCACTCCTTGACAATAAAAGGGATGCTAAAGAAATGTCTTCATTCACATTTTTCTTTATTAATTAAATTCATTTGTTCTATTCTTTCTTTACTTTATCTGTATTTATTATTAAAAGCAAACTGTTACCAAGCCTCCATATTAATCATCTAATTCTACATTCACATCTAGAAACGGGGGTTTGTCTCTTTTCTTAGCTGTACGCTCATTTTTTTTACATCACAGTGTTGCATTTATTGTGTTTGGAGTGTGCTCTCTAGGTTATATTCCCCACTGTAGTTCCTAGTGCCTGTGGGAAATATTGGACATCTTTTAATTCAGGCATGGTCCCTATCTTTGGCTTCTAGCATGTAACTGTCAGGGTTTTCTCATTATAGAAGCAGTTATCTATCCACAGGCACGATGCACCTCGAGAGAGACTTTCCTGCTCGCAAGGGGAGGCGAGAGTGCAGCAAGAGAAAAACCTGTGCTTGGTTAGAGGGGGTGGGGGACAAGGAGGAGGAAGGTGGAGGAGCTTCTGGTATGTTTAATGGAGTTAATGGCAGACAAGATGAACAGCATCTTAGAAATTCCTTAGTTATTGCCGAAGACTATCTGCTGGCTTGTATGGCTGTGCTAACATAGTTTCTGTAGTAGTTACTCTCAGTACAAACAGAAAAAAAGGCCTATTTTTGACCTGAGGATACAAGTTGAAGGCACATAAAGATGGGAAGTTTCTTTGTAAAAAACTTTAACTACTTCCAGAATTCACTTCCTAAGCAGATCTTTCAGTAGGAAAATGCAAGAAGCTGTTTCAGGAGCTATTTTTCAGCCTATTTAGCTGTATTTCACCTGCTTAGTGATGGCTCTTGCAGAAATGAGAAAGACAATCAGCCTTCTTTTCAGTAGATGTATATCAGGTAGGATCAGAAGAAATCTTCTGCCTGTGTTGGATATTATCCTGTTGTCACATCTCTGCCTCTTTTAAAGCTTACAGCATTGTTTGCTACAGCAATTCAAACTTTTTAGAACCTTTCTTCCCTTGGTGAAGCTATTTAAATGTGTTCCTTTTTGCCTGCACTCTTATCTTGCTTTTTCATCTTCACATGGTCTTTTTGTTATAACGTAGTGAGGTTTTTGGTCGATCTGCTTTCTTCTGGCCCAGAGTTGATGTAAACTCTGCTGAAAGTGTTTTAATGGAGGTGTGTGCCAAGCCCTGTGTCTGGCAGGTTGGCACAGCTGGTGCACTGAGGAGTGCCCTTGGTAGTGACCATGCCATCAGTTGGCTGGTGCCTGGTCTTGAACTGCAGCTCAGCTCAGGCTTCCACGTGCTACTTCTAAATGGGTTTGGATCAGTCAAATGAGAAAAGCACAATTACTCTTCCTTAGGCTTACATGGCTATGCTCACATACATTGTACTGCCTCTGAGACAGATGTGTGGGGATGCAAAAGGGATAAAATCCCTGTCCTCCCTCTCTCAGGAGAGTAGGTAACACTCCATTTTGTATATACCAGACCAAGAACACTTAGTTGGCTTCAAGGTACTTTCAAATCTTGTTTCATCATCTTAAAGGTGCAGCCAGTGTAGTAGTTGATACGTACTTGCAGAGCTTTTTCTGGCAGGAAGTTCTTCGTGGAGAACTGCAAAAACTTGGTGGGAAACTATTGACTACTGGAGGGTAACTAACAAGACAGAAGAAGGATGTGAATTTAGTGAAGTCTGAGTGAAACTTACATTAATGTCATCTCTACAAATGTGCATAAAGGAAGTAATACAGCCTTAAAATCTGACAGAGATGAGGGGTGATGATGTGTTAAAAGGCAAAGTCTAGATAAAAATGGTGAAACTAAGAATAAATTTTAGGCTGAGAGAAGTTATGTCTGAAATGATACTCCTGCTCATTGTTGAAGTTTCAGGTCTTTGGATGGAAAGCTTGGGGGGGGGATAGTTGGTGTCAAGCAGGATAGGAAGGAACAAATAAGAATACAGGATATTTCATTGTGTTTTTTTTATTTTTCCCCCTCTGTCTTCATGCAGCTGTACTTGAGATTTCTGTGTGCCATTTGAAATTGGGGATTTTCCCAGATGAACGTAATGATCTTTGCTCTCTTTTACTTCTAGTAGGAGTAGAGCTTATGTAGTCTCAGGAGGTGATAACAAAATCTGTCATGTGTGAAAGGCTCTAAGGCAGTGACGTGAGTTGATAGGAAGGGAACTCTGACCATGACTCCTAGAAGTTCTCCATTCTTCTTATGGCCTTTGTCGAAGCAGCAAGGTGTGGCTAAGAGCTTTGAGTGATGTGGATATGACATTTGATGACTTTTTCCTGCATGCCGTAACTTTTTCTAGCTGGAAATAGAGAAATTGCAGCTACTATCAACATCTACATTTGTACTAAGTTGCTGAAAAACAGTTTTACTCCTCTTCAGCACTTTCTCCTGCATTCCCTCCTCCCTAACCTACTGTAATCCTAAGCAAAAATTGCAGTGTACTGTGACAGCAGAATCCTTCGGTGAAACAACAAATCTTCATAGTATTTGCTTTTCCCACGTGTAGAAAGGAAATATGTAAGTAAAAGGATTTGGTTGAACAATGTGACATGCTTCCACACACAATAGCAGCTGCCTCCTTCCAGATGGTACATCCACCATCTGCTCCCTCTTTGTGAACAGGCTGTGCCTTGCATGGACCTCATGGTCTGTCCACGTTGGTGGCCAGAAGTCCTGTTGCTGTACCATGAGCTGGCTGAAGGGATGCAGTGCAGTTATGTTCCTGCTCACAGTAGAAAGTGCTTTCTGGGCCTGGTGAGGCTGGTGTGACCAGGTGTCTGGTGCCTGGCATCCTCCATGGAGCAGAGGGAGATGAAGGAGCTCTTGTTGGCAGGTCAGAGGTAACAACCTCTGACTGCAAAGTGCAGTGCAGCTCATTGCATGAGGTTCAAGGCTTGGCTTGTGCTTACCAGTGTAGGGACCGTTCTCTTGCACAGCTGTGTGTCGCTTGTGTGGATATATAAGCAATTTGTGCTGTTGTAGCTGTGTTGTCTGTTTGCTGTAATTAAAGATTGTGATACATAGGGTTGGAACCTGTATCATGCTGCTTTTGGTTTAAACTGGCAGATGGGAGCATTTTCTTGCACAGCTTCCAACTGGCTTGTGCAACGTGGAAGCCTATTATGGTGGTGTTCTATTAGGAGCAAAATAAAGGCAGCAATTTGGGTAACGATTTTACAAGCTTGTTACAGCCTTAACAAACAAACCTTAATTCCTTTCATGAGACTGGTAGTGCACTGTAGGTAGGACTCCCTTTTACATCTACTAGGAAGCTATGTTTGAGGTAATTCAAGAGATCTGGTTAGCATCACTTCTGTGAGCGCATTAGGCTTGAAGCTGTTATGGTTGCAAAGTGCTGAAGTTGATCTTGACCTATAAAACTCTAAATGGTGCAGAGACTCCAAAGAGGGAAAGGTGGTTTCTTGTGATGTGTTTTTGCAGAAACACTGAGCTCAAGCTTCGTGGAAATACCTGATTGAGATTTAAAGCCAGATGATGTGGTATTTATTTTATTTGAGAATTTATGATAGCCTGGTCCTATCCGTCAGAGTGTTCTGTGCTCTTTATTCTCTCATGAAAGTATGATGAGTAGGGTGTGTTCTGTAGTTCAGTCATTTCTGTTCAGTCATTTCATTTTCTTTGGATAGCAGGGAGTATTGGATGGATCTTCCTTTATAACTGATAATACAGAGTAAGTGGTCTTAACATTTTTCACAAATACAAATTTGTGCTTACTACATTAGCCAGTATTCACAGAAAAATTAATCTATGGTTGTATTTCAAAGGAAAAAAAATTCCACAATCTTGTAAAAGAAGTATTAAAAGATAATGTCACTCTTTGAGCACTTGATATCCTTAAGTCAGAGTACTGTAGTTTTGTTGAATAGCCTTTACTATCAAACTACTTGAAGGTAATGATGCAAGGTTGCAGAGTGCGCCTTCATATGATGTTGAAAACAGGTGATAGCTGGATGAAATATAAAATGTGCATTTATAAAAACGACATCTTTCAACACTTATGCTGTATACTGCTGGAATAAAGTGATTCTGTCTAGTGATGAAACTGCTCTCTGGAAAAACGCAGTTATTTCTCGACCAGCATTTTGTGTACTCTAACGGTATTTTAAAAGCTTGTACTTAAGTGTATATCCTGTTTTTTAAAGATGAGTGCTGTTTACAGAGGCTTCCTGAGGATATCACTTGAGCTGTTTTCTGTTCTCATTGCTTAATATTGGCTGCTTTGCTGCCATTTTTATTGTATGTCAGTTGGTAGTTAAACTCAGTGTTCATATTTATTTCCATAGCTGGTGGTACAGAGTAATTTATGCAGTACACTAATGCACAGCAAGCTGTGAAATACAGTGTCTTTTCTAGCAGCTGTTAATGTTTCGAATATCTGCTCAGTGAGACTGAATTCAATTGTACTCAGAAATTAAATAGATATTTTTATTTCAGAAATAAAACCTTAAAGATAAAAATTTAACCCTGCTTCTACTTTACCAGTTAATAATTGTCTTCTGTTAGGCTTGATACAAAACTGTGGAGTGGAAGAGAACACCCAGAGCCTGTTCAGCATTAGAGGAGTGATCTTCAGTATATGGCATATATCAATATATATGTTGTTGTCACTGTCAAGGGGGGTATCCTCTTTCTTCAGAGTTTCTGGTCTTAAAGTTGGAGCCCCCTAGTATGGTGCTATCAATGTAAAAAATCCCCATCCCTTACAGAAAAGTTGCAGGTCTTGTTTGCAAGTATTCCCACCTTTTTGTTTTCCTTTTATGTTTTTTTATTAGTACTTCACATTCACATTAACACTCCCACCTTCCCCATTTCGAAAGTGTGCCTTTAAGCTTGGCATTGTAATGTAATGTGCCTCAGTAGAGTTGAGATTATTTTTCTCAAGTGAGTGATAAATAGGAACAAATAGAAGCTTAGTGAACCTACTGTTAGTTTAATGAAATGTTGGTTTCAAAGAATTTCTCCCTCTGCTAATGGATGGAAAGCTTTGGGGAGTTTCTTACTTCATGACAGTGGGTCTACCCAGAATAGCTGGGAATGAACAAACTCGATTTTCAGCCATGCTGTGCACATGACAAGCAGAATATTTCATTCGGGGTACTTCAAAACAGTCTTGATTTCATTTCCTGAAGGACCCTCCTGGTTGGGCTGGTGTGATCCACTCTTTTTGCAGCCTGTCTTTAAGCAACAGATTTCTGTCTGCAAGGCTGCTCCGGAATGGGCTGGGACAGGATCTCACTAAGGTGACTGCGCCTGCAGCAGCCTCCAGTGCTGTACATTGTGCAGACACCATGGGGCTTGTTCTGGTTTAACTTGTTCTGATCAGGATGAGGAAGAGAAGCAAAGGAGAGCTATGCCAGCGAGCACACTGCTTTGCCAGAGTAAACACTATCTGCTGCTGCTGCTTCTGCTGGTGCACATGATGTTATCAGTTTAGTCTCTGATTTTCGTTTTGATAAAAGCTCTCAAAACTTTTACTTCCATTTCATATATAAAAAAAATTATTCTGGTCAGATTTTATCAAGAGCCCAGCTATTCATTTTTTCTTGGAACTGTAATCTGTGCACTTTTTTATACATTTATTAGTTCAAAGGGTCATTTACATCTCTCTTCCAAAATGCATTTTTGTGTTGCTTACATGACATACGTGAACCATTAGAACTAGAAGGCAAATGGTCTGATGTGGTAAAGGGTTTAAATTGCCTGAAACAGTGGCTGATGTTTTTTGAGTGCATAAATTGAGGGTTGAATTAAGCACCGTTAGTTGCTGGATGCAGAGCTAATAAATTATTACAGTATGTTGCTCCAGAACATGCTGTGGCTTTGTGAACAGATGAGAACAATGCTTGGCTTTGTATTTGAATGGTGCTCTCCATTGCTGCTTTTTTTAAAAAAAAAACACCCTAATACTTGATCGTTTTGAGTAGAACAAGTATTCTGACAAAAGCAGTGTAAATAAACTGAGGTAAGGCAAATGAATGCTTGAATAGTAACAGTCCAACCTCTCCTTTAGGCTGAAGTGTTCCTCTGTCATATTTTGCAGTCTGATTTGCCGCACATCTGCACTCACTTTTAATGAATAGAATACACATTGGGAAAAACTTTTGGGGCTGGATGGTGGTCTGGAGACTCCTGTCACTCCAGTGCAGGCTTTGCTACGGCAGCATCTGTGTCAGTTGAGAAACTGGTTGTTACAATTCACTTCTCAATTCAGGATTTTGGAGGGTCCTGAATGGAAGCCTCTGTAGGCTTAAAATACAACAGTCTCCCAAGTCAGATCAGTCACCTCTGGTTCTGTTTATGTAAAATAAGTAAATCAGGGAGGAGATAAGTTGATGGTAACTGTAGAGCCTCTGCTCCTTGGGATGGTTCAGTGGGAGAAGCAGGTTATCTGGAAAACTGCTGTCTTTAAAGTACTGTTTGCTGGAAACAAGTAACCCGGAAGATTGGACACGTAAAGATGCGGTAACTTTGAAACATTCATTTGGAGTTTTGTCTGGTTTGACTGAAAGCTTTTGGTAGTTCATAGGTCTATTCTGTGAGAATAAACAAAAACCTTAAGTTCTAAGGATGCCTTTTGTTACTTTTTTTCAGGTGGTATCATGGAAAACTTGACAGAACAATTGCAGAAGAACGTCTTCGACAAGCGGGAAAACCTGGAAGTTACCTTATTCGAGAGAGTGATCGGAGACCAGGTTCATTTGTGCTTTCATTCCTTAGTAAAACAAATGTCAATCATTTTAGGTGAGAATTAAACGTTTTATTTTAAAATACTGTAAACTGTCTTCTTATGCTTTTAGAACACAAAAGAGCACAAACAGAAAACAATCAGATCATACTTGAATATTTTTGACTCTTTAATTCTTGCATGGTACAGATTTTACTTGTGTCTAATTAGTTTTAAAAGATGCTGCTTAAAAATCGTAGGCTAAAGAACAGAAATGTGAAGAAACCAACAGCATCGGGATAGAGAAGCCTGTCTAAAGTGGTTTGAATAGACTTAAAGCAACATGACAGTCTCGTCAGTCAAGATTGTTTTGAGTTGGTTCTGTAGTAGCTGTTGTAGCTCACAGGGCATCCTTAAAGTGCTGGCACATCTGGTTTCTTCCTTAATTTTGAGAGAAACATCTCCAAAAACAAGAAGAAACAAAGAGATTATGTATTTAATCTGCAGGTTTGCTGGAAACTGCTTTCAGTATGTGTTAGAATTGATTGTTCTAAATACAAACAGCTCTTTATCCAAAGTTGTAGCTAGGATTATTTTACCATTGCCAAGCTGTATCCATTAACAAGTTCATTTATTCTTTAGTGTAAATGAGATGTATTCTGAGCAGAGCTTGAAGGTTAGCCAGCAAGTGCAGTGCTGCAGAGTAACATTCAACTTGACAAAATAGGAAAGCAGACGTTTCTTTGACATTAAAAGAAATCTTTGTTGGTTGTCTTGATGGCAACAAACAAATTCAAAGCAAATTCTTCAACTTCTGAAACTGGGAATTATCCAGAATCCCAACATGTGAGCCACTACATGCATGGTTGCAAATATAGGGAGTTTTTGGTTGCATCTGCTGTGTGAAAAAGTATGGATCAGAGGTCCTGACCTACCCTTCACATGAAGGCATAGTTCTCTGAAGTGCAGGCAATATAGCACACAAATAGGATCTCGTGTCTGCATCTTGCCATCTGAGCTATCAATTTCAGCTTCTCGGCTACACTGGTACTCATTTGGGGAGCTGGTTACTGCGTAGCACTAGCAGGGAAGTAAAGTGTGCTAACACTTGCTTGTTTTAGAGACCTGGATTATTTTGAACAACTTCTCCTTTTGAGAGACAGTATCAGGCAATGAACTATTGATTCTTGCTCACCATAAAAGTGTTTCTGGCATCTCACGTAGAAGATAATCTAATCATTTCCATTTCCTAAGGAAAGGGTCCTTAAAATATTTTCAAAGCTTAAAAAAGCTTTCATTCTGAGATACATAAAACACGCAGAGATAAATGTCCAAGAGGAATTAATTTGTTAGTTAATGCTGTTTTTCAGAAATTGGACATGTTTTTGGTTTTATTCTTTGACTGCCAAGTATGTATTTCAGTTTGTTTTTAGACAGGCAAGCATTACACTCGAGAACATTGTCAGCCCCTTAAATTCATTCCAAGTGACTATAGGGATGGGTCTTCTATGTCCCACAGATTAAAAGTGCTATTTCCACCAAAGCTTGATCTTTACCAATTGCTGCCTACCAGGAATGGGTGGAACTTCCATTGCTAAAAAATGTCCTTCATATTTTGTCTTGTAAAGTGTTATTTTTCACATTAAACTTTTCTTAGATTTCTCTGCAACTGAAGCTCCAACACTTTAGATGAAAGCTTCTTAAAATCTTTTAATTCTTTTGGTGTCTCTTGGAAGTTGCATATAGACATAATGCTTATACAGCGTACAGTTGATTTATAGCATATGAATCTGTCAAAATGAAATCTTTTTTTTCACTGAATTGTGGTTTTTGTGTGAGTCAAAGTGATAAAAAATGTTTTGAAGGACAATATTTATCCTTTAATCTCGTCCTTCAGAATGTTCTGGGATTACACAAGTCTTTCTGTATTTGCTAGACAGTGTTCTGAAGAAAGGTTTCATCTAAGCTTGATGAAATAATAATCTGAAGCACTTGATTTCATTTAGAACCTAATCACTATTCAGTAATTTATGAAGGAATCTTACAGAAAATATACCGAAAGATCTAGCCTGTGACCTTAAAATTACATTGTTTTCTGACTCCCCTTGCAGTTCTATATGCTTAAAATATTAGATTTAATCTCTGAAGATTCATTGTTGTAAATATGTCAATTTTCTGTTTGCGAGAAGTGATTTAGTTCAGAGAACTGACTGAGAAGATTTTTGGATAGGAATGTATCGGAATACTGACCCACTAAAGAAAAAGAGTAAAAATTGAAGAAATCAATACATAGTGTACTTGTTTGGGGTGAAGGTTAAGTTTCTTGGCAATGGAATGTTTGGCTTTTTTTTGGTTTTGTTTTGGAGTTGTTCACAATCTTTGTGAAGAGGTCAAACATGAAGTGGAAAACTAAGAAGATTGAAATACATTTTGAAATATCCTTAGGGTAATTTGCCTCTTCTGGAAATAGACAATTAGCATGAGCTTTTAGATTTTTATTTTTTTATTTTTTATAAGCAAACTTTGCTTAGCTTGGTAATAATTAGTTTCTCAATTTCTTATATTCCTGTAAGATTGCAAGTGAGCTGCTACTCAGGACTCTTGCCTGATCTCTGTGTTGCTGGAAAAACTCAGTTCTGTCATTGATTTACATAATGTGATCAATTCTTTGGATTGTCTGCTCAAAAATGTTAAAGTTGTTTCAGATTAAGTACTTCTTCACGTTTGCAAAGGACTCTTGTGTGTAACAGGAATATTTTAAATACTGTGAACTTTTTACCCAAATAAATAATTTCTGACTGCTTTTAGAATTTGTAATGATGAGCAATGCAAACAGACAGGGCTCTTCCTATTTTTTTAATATGATAGTTCAGTAAAAAATTTCTATACTTCCAGAAAAACACAGCCCTGGGAGAAGTAAGTTTTGTAAGAATTCTGTTGTGTTAAGCCACTGAAATGTATTTTTCCCAAATTGAGTATGAGGAGATACTTTGATTACTCAAAAGTAATTACTTAATATGGGTGCTAAACTAACTGTAAGAAAGAGACTAATTTTTAAAGGTGTTTGTTTTCTGCACTGTATAATCAAGTGCAGTTATTTGCTGTTAAAATATTTTAATGCTTTGTTAAGTTTATGTAAGCTTGTCATAAAAGGTGTCCTGCATGATGCTGTTGTGTCGTCTAGCTCATTATTTCAGTTTTCCAGGACACTCACAATTACATTTTTCCATTTGATTTCATTTAGTTATGATAAATGTACTGCCTTTTTTGTGAATCAACACTTCCTTTAGAGTCTTAAAATAGTGGTGTATCATGCAGTATATATCTGCATGATAAAAACAATTTCTGAAATATTCATTAAAGATTTACATATGTATTTATAGAGGGCTTGTAATACTGCATTATTATGAATTATTGAATTATTATGAATTTCTGCTTTAGAAATTAAACATGATCCTAATTTCCTTTTTCTTAAAAAAAAAATAAAACAAATTAAAAAAAAAAATTAATCAAAAAAAAAAAAAAATGGTAGCAAAAAATTTTCTTACCTCAACCTTCTTTTTCTTTAACAGGATTATTGCCATGTGTGGAGACTATTACATTGGTGGACGTCGTTTTGCTTCACTTTCTGACTTAATTGGTTATTACAGTCACGTGTCCTGTTTGCTGAAAGGGGAAAAGCTCTTATTTCCAGTAGCGCCTCCAGAGGCAAGTAGTAAAATTTTTATATTAAATATTTAAGTATCATTTGCTTAAATGCTAGTAGTTTTAATTGCCATAGTTTTCTTTGGAAGAAGCATTGTAGAAAGTTTCCTGTGGTTCTGCATAGGCTCAGCGTGCACTGGAGTATAAGTTGGTGAGACACTGGTACAGGGAAGCTGTGGATGCTCCATCCCTGGAGGTGCTCAAGGCCAGGCTGGATGGGACTTTGAGCAACCTGGTCTAGTGGGAGGTGTCCCTGCCATGGCAGGGGGGCTGGAACTAGATGATCTTTTAGGTCCCTTCCAACTGAAACCATTCTATGAATATGAAAATACATTCTTACTGATACAAAGTCAAGATTAAAAAGAAAATACAATTGGTGTTTAATGAAAATGTGTGATGTGAGCTAGATGTCAGGTGTTGCACTTGGCTGCAAATATAGTAACAGCATTGTAAGTAAAAAGAGATAAGAAATGTGCAGCTTTTTACTAGTAAAGAGCACCAGTGTAATGTAACCTATTCTGTGATATTTTACATACTTAACAACAGATTCAAAATGTGCATCCTGGAAATAACCAAGGTTTCTGAAAATGGGAATTTTCACATGCCCACCTTTGAAACAATAGAAGTAATTAAAATGAGACACAACACTACGTAATACCCCACCCCCAAACCAAACCCCAAACCTAAGTAAAGATGTTTCTGAATGTTAAAGTTTGCAAATTTCTACTTGAAGTGAAAGTGAGCTTAAGCATATTTTTATGGGAGTTATCTTAGTGGCAATTTATTTTGGCAAGGGGGGTGTAAGTGACTGTTACCAGTTGTAGGCCCCAGAACAGCATAACTATGGGGAAAAGGATTCTGTGCTAGAAAGAGGGAAAAGTGTCATCTTTGCTCTTTTCTTTTGAATTGTAGCCTGTGGAGGACAGAAGGAGAGTTCGAGCAGTTTTACCTTACACCAAAGTGCCAGAAACTGATGAAATAAGGTATGTTTTAATAATTGTAGCAGCTTGAAATTCTCAAGAGTATTTATAAATACTAATGATTTAAGTATGTGTTCATATGCAAATATGGATATGCCCCTCTGGGCTTTTTTTGTCTTTTTATTCTTGGTATATTTATTTGTATTAATTACATTAGTTACTTTATATTTATAAAAGTAAAATTGGTAATGCTACAGTTTTGAAGTACATTTTAGAAAGATGTGCTTTTTTCTCCAAGAGGCTAAACTTGTGTGTGAAAGAATTCCGTGCAGAAACGACTCCTGTGAGTTTGTGAAACAAATGAGCCAGGCTTTTTTTTTTTTTTGTGAACTGCTACAGAACTAAATAATAGCAGATAAATAGTTCAAGCCAAACCAATTCTGACCACTAGAAAGAGAATGTGAGCATTGACTACTCATAAAAGGAAGAATAAAGTGTTTAAAGCCTTCTCTGAAATAAGAAAAAAGGACCAATGTTAAAAAAGCTTTGCCTTTAATGTTCTAGTGTTCAGTTTCTTGCCTGTGCTTAGATACTTGGTGACTGTTTTTTCTAAGTTCTCTCCACTTCTCTGTCCATAAAATGAATTATTCTCTCTTCCTCTCTCATTCCTCCCTCCTTTTTGAAAGAGTCTGTGCTGAACAAATGATATGTTTAAATGTGTAATCTCCCATTTTTTTTTTAGGATTTAAATTACTGGATTGCAGGCCTGTCTGTCATAATCTCGTACTTTTCTGTTAACTGTTACCTTCTTTCTAACATTGGTACCTCAGTAATTTCTTAGGGATTGATTGTCTGTACTCCACACTTTTCTTGCATTTTCATGAGATGCTGTGTGGAAAGGAAACAAAAACTTTCATAAGTTGATTTAGCACACCAATTAAATTGAGAATTAGCTTGGTTTTTGGAGCATTAGCCTAA
This sequence comes from Brachypteracias leptosomus, assembly GCA_013401335.1. NCBI lineage: Eukaryota > Metazoa > Chordata > Aves > Coraciiformes > Brachypteraciidae > Brachypteracias > Brachypteracias leptosomus. The sequence continues at coordinate 113,926 of VYZX01028646.1, read as the reverse complement.
GATACAGAGAAAGAAATCTGAGATTTTTATCTCCTCATTGGGATGGAAATTTATCCCAAGGCTCACAGTCCAGTCCTACCTGACCTCTTTACAGAGTGCTGTGGGGATATTTGTCTTTGAGATTGTCTTTCTAAACAGATGATAAGAAGGTAGTAAGACAGGAAGGGGACTCTCTTAATTGCATATTGCAAGTAAGGCTTCCTACTATGTGCAAAAAAAAAAAGGATAAAGTCCATTATGTGCCTTATTGCACCTACCAACTTAAAAAGAGAAGCATTTCATTACTTTGCTGCTGTAACACAAAGCTGTAGACAATTACCTTTTCTCCCTCTTTCAGGATACAGATAAAATGCCAAGTTCTGTTCTTGGATGTTGAGATCCACTGGCTAAAATAGTCCTGTTCATGGCCTAGCTGGGATCATATTTCTCAGTTTGTAATATGGTCTTGAAGACTTCATGCATTTCAGAGCATCTTGACTTAAAATTTTAGTATCATTGTTAACATTTAAAAAGTTTGAAGTATTACAGGGTTAATTTCAGCCTGTATTCCATGTGGTAACTTAATGTATAGTTCTTTGAAACAGAGCAGATGGAGGGTGCTCTTGTTATCTGTCACCTATTCTTAGAATTTAGGTTCATTAGCCAACGAATTTATTTTGTTTTCTATAGTGTTTCTTGTTCTTTAATTCTTGCTTTTTACTTTGTTCTCAAGTTGATTCTTTTTCCAAAGTTAGCCTACTTCAGATGAGAGAAATGCCATAGAAATTTGCTGTGTAAATTTGGACTGAAGTAGTAGCTAAGGAGCTTCAGTACTTTATTGCTAGTTCCTGTAGCCTAATGCATCATGAGATTTGATTGAGAACTCTTGCCATGCTACAGTGAAATATTTCATATGACTGAGTTTGGGATAGCACTTAAGGAGTAACTTACACCGACCTCCCAGAAATGAAACTCCCTTAGGCATGTTAATGCTTCTTACTGATCCTCTTGTAGCTATTTGCACAGCTTCTTTGGTAACTGCTTTGTGCTCTCCTTGTAGCACTTGGCTTCATATGTGAGAACGTAACATGTAGATGTTCCACAGATTAGTTTTCCATAAAAGGAGTATTATTTTCTTATAAACTATTAAGGATATCTCTAGTTACTTTGTTCGTGTTTAGTATTTGATCCCTCTTGATAAAAAAACAATATTGCAATCTTTTAATATTGTTGTGGTGTTACTTTTGTTTTACACATCCTTAGCACACTTTGAAATTGACAGAACTGAAGTATGTGCTAGATGTAAATCAAAAGTATAAATACACATAGTAACCACTTAATTGTCAGGAGAAATAAATGTGATGTGCTTGGGGTACCAAGTCATGCATTTTTCACAGATTTTCTCAAATATTTTGTGGAAATTACACTGAAGAATTTATTGTGTTCATTAAACTTTATCTTATGAATGTATCTCTGATTTAAATCTTGCTGTAATTCTCTTCAGTTTCCTTAAAGGAGACATGTTTATTGTCCATAATGAATTGGAAGATGGCTGGATGTGGGTTACAAACCTACGGACAGATGAGCAAGGTCTTATTGTAGAAGACCTGGTAGAAGAAGTGGTAAGTAATGTTTGTATTCAAATTTCTTAAATAAATGAGGTTTTTTTGTAATGTTGAAATAAAAAAAACAACTAGTGACATCTAATTGCCTGTTTTCTAGTTATGTACTTGTTTAAGCCTAGCAATTGGATATACTCACTTTAAAATAGTTATAACAATCCTGTAAGCCTAATTCAATATCAAAAAAGTGTTTGTTTACGTGCTGTCCAGAGAAAAGTACAAATGAATGGTCCTGTAAATTTACAAGGCAGTTTCCTAAACTCAATTGTCCTGGTGAAGAATCTGCTACTCATTTAATTGCATTTCTTTTTTATATTTGCCATGAAATGTTCACAAACTGTACAGAATGTAATTTTGCACTGTAGGAGATCTTTTTTAAGGTTGAAATGTGGGTTAAAAATGTGTTCATGAGTTAATTATACCTAGAAGGTCTTGTTTGGGCTCAGGAAGCTAAACAGGTGACCTGCAGATAGTTCAGTTGCTGTAGAGAAGCAGATGGTTTAATGTTCTTCAGAAGAGAAGAAAGGGGAAAAAAATACTTACTTTCTTTTTTTTAACAAGCTCACCATTGCTTTGCAGTCAAATATTGTCCAGTATTTTTGACAATATTTTTTCTGCACAGTACATGATGTTTTGCTAGTAGGAGTGTTATGTGAGGATGCTTATCACAGATCTGTGTCAGGATGGGAATGGCTAAGTTGAGGTGGCAGTACTAGACTGTAGACTAATACATGAGGTTTTAAGTTAACCTTAGGAAAGCTGAGATTTTAAAGAGTTACCACCTCTAAAGAAGGACTTGAAACAGGACAGAAGCAATCCTCTGAAATAACATATTTTGGCTAAATTTCCCCTTAGTGAATGAAAGGGAGAATTTCTCTCATAGAACTGCAGTAAGCCCTTAGTTCCAAAATGTCTCAGACTTACTTTTTTTTCTACAGAAGATCTTAGTCTGTGAAGTTTATTTTTTAAAAAATTGAACTGTACTGTTGTCATGCACTTAATATGTTAATTTTCTCATTAGGGAAGAGAAGAAGATCCACATGAAGGCAAAATGTAAGGATTTTTGTTTTGTTATCAAAAGCAATCATAACTGTTTGTAAACTTCAGCTATGAGGTTTCTCAGCTTTTGGGAGGATGATCCAAAGAGATTTATTTCTTCATCTCAGGACTTTTTTCTGTACTATCTGTTGAAGATGCATGGATATTTAACAGAGTCCTCTGATAAGTATGCCTATTGCTAATGAGTATTGCAGTGTTCAAATCTTAGACGAGTCCCTGTATGGTCATTTTCAGCCAAAATATGCACTTGTATGTATTTCTTGAACGTGGGATTTGCCTTGGAGGTAACTTTTTTTAGATCTGCACTACTGTAAATACTGGAGAGAGAGAGAGCAAAGAATCATTAGAAAAGTGATAGTGTGATAGTTACAGCTTTAAAAAGAAAGCCAAAAGAATATAAGATTTGTTCTGTTTGCTTAAATACTTAAATGTTTTTTAAAGATTCAATACAACTTAGAGTCAGCAATGTATTGATATGTCAATACATATCAATATGTATTTTCAGTAGTTAAGACAGTAAAAGTAGTAGTTATTTTCATTAGTAAAGACAAGTGGCAAAGGAAAGTTCCAAAAAATTTCTAGTGGCTTGTTGATTTCATTTGTCTTCATTTGCTGTGGCCAGATCTTGCACCTGCTGCTTTTTCTCCGTTGCCCAGTCTGTGATCTCCAAGAGGCTGATGGCTGAAGCAGCCATTTTTTGTTACCTTAATAGGAGAAACAAAATCCATGGTGTGTTTGTTTGTTTACTGTTTGCTGCTGTTCTGCTAGTCAGTTTGGCAGTAGGGACGCCATCAAATGTAGGATTATTTATTTATTTGCAGAGTAGTTTGTAGCAGATGCTTGGAGCTTAGCTGCTGTCTGTCCACAGTTACTTGTGCCACTCAGAGGAACCCTGGGGAGACAGTTATTCCTTTGAACGTTCCAGTAGCCAGAAATTGTCCTCTAAAAGTAGAATAGAAAGAAAGTTAGAACTGGAGCTCTTTTCTGATACATTAAAAAGGCCATATTTTTAGCTTTTGTTTAAAGACAGAATAAGCTAGTAAGTTGTAGCATGTCAGGCTGTTCTGTACATCAGGATCAGGCTGAGACTGATCAGGAGCTGCTGGACGTTTTTAGGACACTGCTCTGACACAGGGCTCTGGGAGGGTACGAGGTGTGAGATCAAAGCAGTTTATATTCAATAATCTAACAAAGCTAGGTTTTATTTCCCCGGAGTTTTTCTGTACAGTGTTTAACCTCCTTGTTTGAGCTTCAGATTTAATGATTCAAGTAAATTGCTCTTTGAGACTGACTTCAAATAATGCCTGTAACAGTATCTTCCATTTAGGCAATTCATTTTTATCTATAAAGACAGTTGGATTTGAGCATCAAGTCCAAGTCTTGGACATTTGAATTGAAATTAATTTATATATCTGCTAGTGTTAGGGTTTTTTATGCTGTTGTTAGGACAGAATCGTTAAGTAGTATAGTCATTGGTTATCTCATCTATATGTATTAGGTCTTTTTAAATAAAGATCAATTCATAGGTGCCAGAGCCTTGGATATCACCACAGCCAAAAAAGAGAGCTGGTAGTCTTGCTTTCTAATTTTTCTCTTCATCTTTGTTAAGATGGTTCCATGGGAAGATCTCCAAACAAGAGGCTTACAATTTGCTGATGACAGGTACTTGTATTTCTGCTTGAAATACAGTGGTAGTGAAATGGCATGAAGTGATCCTATTTGTATTAAACCATAGCAAAACTTCCTTTTATGTCTGAACATCTATGAGTGTCTCAGTCATACTAGCCATGGTGGTTTATAACTTGATAGAATACCACATTGGAAGAATTTTGGCTGAGTATTGTCTGTATTCTCAAATACAGTTAACTTCATAATTCTTGATTGAAATACTTTTCTAATTAATGTGTAATAAATTATTTATTGATATCTTCATCAAAATGCTGCAGAGAAAATGCTTTTATAGACCTAAAGGAACATATATTACACTTTTTTAGTCCTTTCATAAAGCACATATTTCTGAAAATTAAAACATTAGGATTTCTGACCCATATTGTTAAATAACAGGCTTTAAATATTAGAACAGGAATTGTTAATTTTTGAAAACACATTTTCAAGCGTATTTTGTGTGCTCTTTTAAAGAGGTGGCAAAGATGTGGCTAGATTGCCAGCTACAGCTGAACCATTTTGTATTAATTTTGGCAGTTTAGTTCATCTAGTTTGAGATCAGTGTAGGAACTTGCCTTGCAGACTTGGTATTTCTTCAGGTGTGCAATTCTTGTAGTGTATGTGGAAATAGATCTGATAAGGGCTCCTAAACAACACTAGGAAAAGTAACATTATTATGATGTCTTTTCAGTTGGCCAGGTGTGCAGTTTTCTTGTGAGGCCTTCAGATAATACACCTGGTGATTATTCACTTTATTTTCGGACCAGTGAAAATATTCAGCGTTTTAAAATTTGTCCAACATCTAACAATCAGTTTATGATGGGAGGCAGATACTACAATAGGTAAGTTTTAACAGTAAAAAAGAATTGTGCATATTTCATATTTGTGTAAAGAATTTGTACAACTTGCTGCTGATAATTATTTACTGCCATTATAATGAGACTGTAGTTTTCTCAATAGCATACTAACCATTTTACCCAAAACTGCTTAGTAGTCACTTGTGACTGAGCAAGTTCATAAAGCTTGTGGAAACCTAAGCATAGCTTTTTTCTTTTGAAGTATTTTCCTTCTTCTGCAAACCAGTTTCTTCACACTAGGAGCTGTAGATTGTGTGGATCGTATGTCAATCTGTAATTAAGGGAATGCTGTGTTTTCTGGGAACCTGCTGTTTGTATTCTTGTCTGTGTGAAAAGGGAAAACAAAACTGTTAATTTTATCTGAGACGTTCAATATGGTTTTCAAATAATAGAAACAGGTTTTTGCAGAAACAGGGAAAAAAATATGGGTGTTTTTTTAAAAAAAAAGTCATTAAATTGCTTTGTAATGTGTGTGATACTTGGGTCAGAAATGCAGATCAATTAGAGTGGGCAGACTTGGGATGCAGTAGTTTTGCCATTGGTACAAAATCATAATGATTTGTACAAAAAGAAAAAGAAATAACAGGAGATACTTTTTCCCTTACATGGGAGAAGACAATCAGCACACTTCCATCCTTGATAATTGTATTTTTAGAGTTGTTGTGGATGCAAGATTTCTCAGTAGGGAGAACTAGCCTCCCTCTTTTAACAGAGGCCTCATGAAATCAGCACTCTTACAGACTTGCTCACCTAGAACCAGGCCATTCTTCATCCCAATAGAGAATTTCTCTTAAGCTTCTGAGTGGGTAGAGATCCATCAGCTGATGTGTCTGAGAAAATGTCAGGTCTCCCAGCTGAGAAGTTCAGTGGACTTTTTCACGTGGCTTCAAACGGATGGTGGTGTGTGGCTGAACAATTGGACCCTTATGAACCTATGCATGTCCCACACCAGGCTGCTGGAATGCCTTCTCTATTCCTCAGTCTGGCCTCCAGACATCTTCACTGAAAACCAAGGTAGCTGCAGTGTCGGCCTTCCATGAAGGTAAATGTTCTTTTGCCCATTCTCTAGTTAATGGCTTGTTAGGAGGATGATGGACCAGGAGCCCCCACTTTAGGTGATGTCAGCCTAACTAGCAAATTAGTGAAACCCTTAGTAGTCTCAGATGGTTTTGCAGCATTAAATAGTATCTCTTCAGAAGCTTACTACGTTATTACTTTAGATTATTTTAGAACACAGTGCTAGAGTCACTTGAGGCATATATATTAATTACGTTTATCTGAATAAGATTCTTTATGGCTTTGGACAGAAAACAAGCTTATAAAGTTAAGTAGCACTGAGTTAAGACAAATGCTTTTAGAATTTTTTTTTTCATATTTTGGTACCTAGCTTGCAGAGATCTTCCTCAGTGTGAAAGACAATCTGCACAGCTGAAAAGGCTTCATTTTTGTGGCATGTTTTTCAGAATTACCACCATACCCCTGCCCTCACATTCAGTCCAGCTTAGTATATGCTGCAAGTTAGAAAACTTCCTCAAAGTTCAAACATGTAATAAAGTGTGCAGTGAAAGATAAGGATGCAAAATGAAGATGCCACCTGCCCAAATTCTGTGATGTAAGATCTGCTGCAAAGGGCAGTAGATAAGGAGCAGGAAAGATGGAATAAATTTGTGGGGTTTTTAATTCTTGCATTAGTTCATTTAATGGGAACACCATAAGAAAGAAATCATTAAATATGTGAAGGGCGATGTGGTTTTGTTGTATACAACAATTGGAAATGTCTGGAAAACAACACATGTGGCACTGAATCCAGAACAGATACATAAGCATGAATTTATGCAAGATAATGAAGCTGTTTATAAACATTCTTGGTACAGAGAGTTCTGTCATTGTGGCTTATCTAAACATGTAAAGTTTGTCTTCAAGGTGAAAATTTCAGATGTAAGAAGTGTTGCTTCTTGTTTAAATGCATCTATTTGACAGTTTCCATTAACTAGCAGTGGTTTTATATTAAGCTGTTTCCATAAATGCTGATACTGGTATTAGACTAGATCTTTACAAAATTGTCCTTGGTGTTAGAGTATTTTTAATACTCTCTTACAGTTTTTGTGATCGCAGTTGAGGTAGAAGGTAAAATGAAAGCAATCTGCGCTTTGATTGCAGAATATTAATTACAGTTAGAATCTCAATAAATTGTAGACCAGGGTTTTGTATACAGAAGTAAGAAGCTGAGGAATAGCTAAGGAAACACAGAATGAAAGAAATTTGTTTTATTTCTCAGATATTTTGGATATCCAGATATGAGACTGGAATCATGATAACCTATATAAGCAACAGTATGTCTGCTTGTACTCCAGAAGCAGTTATTGCCACTTGATCATGGGCAAAGAGGTCCTGGGTACATCTCAGGAATCTCACATTCTGTGCTGTGTGGGAAGACTTTTTTTTTTTTTCCCACCAACCTGTTCTTTTTGCATGTGCTCCCACCACTCTGTATGTCAATTGCTTAATGTTTCTGTTGAGCATGATGACAGGCTGTGTTTGCAGTGTGTGATACAGAGGTCTGCTTCCATTGCTTCAATCTCTATCAGCTCTGCAGAACAGCCCATGTGTCATCTTCTAGCTGTCCACTTGGAGGTCCCAATGTGCAGCACCTTTATCGCATACATATTGTGGGAATGATGTTGGAGTATTTTCCTACGGACTTTAGTGAAGCATTTAACTTCTGGGGATCTTTCTCTATTTCATGGATAACAAATTACTTCATTAATGATCTTTATATATTTTAATGCAAAAGCTGGCAAAGCCATTTGTTGGTGCTTGTACCAAGTCTGGCTGGAGTGGAATTAATTTTCTTGACAGCAGCCTGTATATGATGCCATGATTCAGATCTGTGGCCAAACAGTGTTGATAACACACTGGTGTTTTGGCCTTGCTGAGCAGTCCTTGCACAGTGTTGAGGTTTTCTTTTTTTCTGGAGAACCAAATTGACCAAAGATGTATGATCAGCAATAAAAATTGAAGGGGATGTTTCGTCTTCTAAGGTGGATGTTGCTCAGATTGACCATCAGCCTGCTCATAAGAGCTGGTGAGTGACTGCTTTTGCATCACTGGTGTCCTTTCCTCCACTGCACTTCTTAAACTGTCTTTATCTTGACCTATTAGTTCTGTCACATTTGCTTTTCCTGTTTTCTCTGCTGTCAGAGAACAAGGAGTGAGCAAGCACTGTGTTTATCTGCCGGCCAGGGTCACCCCTCCACAGGCTTTGTAACATCCCACTCTTCCTCCTCCTCCTCTTCTGGAGCTTTATTGCTGAGTGTGACATTATGTGGCAGGGAATATAATATCCCTTTGGCTGATTCAGGCCAGCTGTCCGGCTGTGTCTGCTCCCAGCTCCTCACCCACCCGTGTCCTACTCACAGAGTGGTCTCAGGGGAGCAGAGTTGGGAAAAAGGAAAGTCTCAATGCTGTAAGTGTGGCTCAGCAACAGTCAAAGCACTAGTGCTATCAACACAGCTTCAGTCAGACATCTATAACACAGGGACCACTGTGAAGAAAATTAACTCAATTCCAGGAAGACCTACCTTGTACAGTCGTGATTACAGTAGCTGTGTCATGAGACCTCAGTCTAAAGGTGTGCAGTTACTAGTGTATGCCTTTTGCCCTGTGGGTGATCAAACACTGGAACACAAGTGTGGAGTCTCCATCCTTGGAGGTGCTCAAGATGTGACTGAACAAGGGCCAGAGTAACCTGACATTGTTAACCCTGCTTTGAGCTGAGGGCTTGGGCTAGGTGGTCTCCAAAAGTGCCTTCTGTGCTCAGCCATTCTGTGAATAACTTAGAATCATAGAATGTTTTAGGCTGGAAGGGACCTCTAGAGGTCATCTTGTCCAACCTTCCTACACAAGTAGGGACATCTCTACCTAGGTCAACTTCCATGTGTATTTCACAGTGTTTCTGTGTAAGATAGCATTTATTAATGTTTCAAATGCAATTTAAGAACATGTGGTAGGAAAATCATGCCAGGCCATTCCTCTACCCTTTTCTTCTCTTTCTCTGCCTTCATTCCAAAATTCAGCCTACATAACAGGTAGCATTCATTAAAACCTGTGAAATTAGGTGTAGTTCTTATTTCTGGTGTTTCTACATGAAAGGAAAAGATAGAAAACATTGGCCGAATAGTTCATAGAGTGAAAAAGCTTTCAAGTTATCTTGAATGTGAGAGACAGAAAAATTTAAAGATTTAGATGGTCATAAGACAATTTTGTTTCAACTGGTAGATTAATTTGTATTGTGACAGGTTTAACAATTCTTTGCCTTCAACACTACAAAGAATGGTGTTGCTTAGTTCTCCTTTCTGTTTTCTTCGTTATTTGAAACGTCAGCTGTTTGAATAACTCTCAATTCATTTTAAGTATTGAAAAAATGGTACTGCTCATGATGGTGAGATGCTTGTAAAGCCATCCAAGTAGCCGAGATCCGGGGAACCCAAGAAGCCCTACACTGAGCATTTTTAAATTACTAAAGTAACTGTAACATAGTATTGAGACCCATCTTTATCTCTGCGTATCAAACTGTGCTTAACAACTTACGTTTTTTAACTCTTTGCATGTACCTCCCTTGATGTGTTTTGTGTAAGCAGGGTTTTTGTGGCTGTCAGGCATTGAAAAGGGCTGATTCATCTTCCCGTCCTCTAGATAAGTTTTGTGGTCAGTCTGATTTCATGCTTGACGTTTCACTTATTAGATAACTCTTGATAGCTTGCAGATTTGTGTTCTGCAGTGTACTTGTCTGGAGATACCTGCTATCTTTGTGGTTGCAGTGTTTGGTTTGTTCAGGCATTTGAGCTGTGGTAAGGCAATATTTAAGTGACCATCAGAATCGAGTTCACTTGCGGGAGGAGAGGGTGCCAGAGCCAAGACAAGTTGCTCCAACAAGGTGCAAAGTACTAGTCTGTGGGGAACACCAAAAAGAATTTTCAAGTGCAACTGAGTTTATTCTCCACTCATTTTATGAAATTGGAAGAAGTTAGGCTCCTGCTCCTTGTTTGGAAGAACTCTTACTGGTGTTTTAACCAAGGAGGGAGAGGAACGTTGACAGTTGAGGTATTCTTGATGTGGTGAGCAAGAAAAGTTGTATAATGTTCTACATATTACAAGTTGTTGGCAGTAACTGTTAAGCATGCCACATATAATGACTGACTCTTTATTTTCTGTAGTCTGGCAGTTCACATTTTTATGCATAAAATGGCATGTACTGATTACATCTCAGTAAAAGTAGAAGTGAGTTACTTGATTTCAGTCAGAAATTCATGTATTTCTACATAACTGAAAAACAGTATTGGTGGAAAGATTATTTTATCAAGCGTGCACTAGTTCATAGCTTAAGAACAAGAGAGAAAAGTGAACAAAGATGTCTTGCTATAGTTTTATTTAAAAGTTTTGGAGATAATTTTTACAATATCAGAGATTTCCTGCTGCATGCCTTGTTGATTATCTTTGCCTGCACAGCTAAGTATGCTTGAAATGAGAAGACACAGTCAATATGCTTGTTTTCTACTTAATTATTCTTTTTTAGGTTTATATTTTGCATTTGAATGATGAATTTCTATTGATGTTTGTGCTGCTGTTCTTTATTACAGTGTAAAAAGTTTCAGTAACTACAAAAATAAGCTAGAGTAACTCAAATGCCTTGAATTTCAGCTTGTATTTGTTGTTACATCTCTCCTGTTAACCCATGACACCTAGTCACTCTAGGAATTAGAAAATGATTGCCATTGTAATAGCGATTTTCAGCCTGGTTGGAGAGCTGGTAATGCACATGTGCTACTTGAATATGGAAAAAGCAGTGTCCTCGTTTGGCATTTTAAGCAACGAATTAAAATACTTTGTGGAGTTTAGAATTAATACATTCTGAATACAGTTTTGTGAACTTTCTTGACTTCAGTATATTAGTAAGTTCTCATTGCTATAAATGAGATTATGAAGTTTAGCACTTTATTTTATTAAAACATTGTGAGAAAGTTTTCTGTGGTTGTAAGGAAAACCAGATTCTCAGAGAGAGGAAACTAACCTGTGTAACATTTGAATCCTCTTTTTTTGTTGTTGAAACAGTATTGCTGACATCATTGAGCACTATAGAAAAGAGCAGATTGTTGAAGGATATTACCTTAAAGAACCTGTTCCGATGCAGGTAAGATTTCATCTCTGAGCTTTTGTTGTTGAAGACACAGACCTCTAATCATCACCAAATCTGAATTACAGCAGACATACCCATGGTAGTTAAACCACATCACCTCCAATTTCCTGTTTTTAGCTTGTGTGTTTCTTGTATTTTATCCTCAAATGCATTCACTTAGCAAAGGTTGGCTTGTAGCCAACAGAAAATATGGTGAGTACTGTTGGTCCTCTTGAGGTGTTCATCCTCTGCTGTGTGCCCCTAGCTCTGGTCCCTGGCTCCATGGCTGCCCTCCTGTCTTCTGTGTCTGGGGTCTGTGTTCTGACAGAGGAAGGCTGGACACACAGAAAAGCTTCAGGGATGATTGCAGGACCTGTTCTGAAGCTCTCTTGCCCCACAGCAGAAGTTCATCCTAACAGACCACCAGGAATAAGCACATCACATCACCTAGCTTTTCATAGCCTTATAGCTAGTTATAAAGTGTACACGTATATAGATTGTTCCCTCTCTGTTCCCAGACTTTCCCATTTGAATGGTTAGAAATTTGCCTTTTAATCTCCTCCCTAAATAGAATTATGGCCAGTTCATAACCCTTTGTGAGTTGTATTAATACAAGACCATTTATTGCATTCTCCCTTAGTCATGTCACTAAGTTAAGCACACCAAAGCTGATCCTGTCCCTTTAAAATGTTCTCACAGTGGCCAGGTTGCCACCAGTTTTGGTGAGATCTCTCCATTCTTGAATGTGGTTGACCAGAACAGTTTGAAGTACCATGTAATGGGTAAATTCCTTTCTCTCTGGAAAATACTTAACAGAAATATCCTAGAACAGAACTAATTTTTAGTGATGGGTTGACCCTGGGCTCACACCTTTGTTTACTGACCCCCCCTCACCTGCAGGATTGGGGCAAAAGCAAAAAAATCCTGGGTTGAGACAAATGCAGTTCAATAAGCAAAGGAAGGTGTGGTGAGGATGATGCAAAGGCAATTCCTTATGTCCCACAGNTCCTAGAACAGAACTAATTTTTAGTGATGGGTTGACCCTGGGCTCACACCTTTGTTTACTGACCCCCCCTCACCTGCAGGATTGGGGCAAAAGCAAAAAAATCCTGGGTTGAGACAAATGCAGTTCAATAAGCAAAGGAAGGTGTGGTGAGGATGATGCAAAGGCAATTCCTTATGTCCCACAGGCAGACTGATGCCCAGCCAGTCCCTGAGCAGTGGTCACCTAGGAAGACAACCACCACACACACAGTTTTATTGCTGATGGTGATGTTGTATGGCAGGCAGTGTCCCTTTGATCAGTTTTTGTCAGCTGTGTCCACTCAGTGTCTTGCCCACCCCAGTGACCTTGCTGAGGAGGCTGTCAGAGTGGGGAATGGAGAAGCTCTTGAGGCTGTGCCAGGGCTGATCAGCAAGAGTCAAAGCACAGGGTGTTAGCCACACTGTTTTAGTCACGAAACCAAAGCACAGAACCACAGGGGCTGCCATGAGAACAGTTAAATCCATCCCAGCCAGACCCACTAAGCTGTCATAGCCACATTATGTCATAGCTCAGTCCTCCTGTGAATGACTCAGCTGTTCAAGTTCCTCATTTTCTGTTTTCTAGTGGTAAATACCAGCAGGTCGAACTTGGGTGTTTTTCTTGTAGACTTACACCTTGTTATTCCAGTCTTTCCTATACTGCTAATTGTGTTGTGTCATCAGTGCTTCCATGTTGTTTACTGCTGTTAACTTGCACTTGGTGATGTGGCTGGGACA
>VYZX01028646.1:6620-91555 GCA_013401335.1 Brachypteracias leptosomus | reverse complement strand
GCCTTTGCACTTTTCTCAGAAGTCTGTAGCTTTGTGAGGTTTTTTGGTGAGGTTCTTTGGTGGCAGTGATTTAATTAGCCACAGTCCTGGCTTCTTCCCGTGCTCCCCCCCACCCTTCTGGAAGGTCATGAGTGAAGTCTGCACTTTAAATACCTCGTAATTGAACTAAACAAATTAATTTTGATTTTTTGGCATTTGAGTGGAGGTGCAGGAAATGGCAAAGAGACTATAGTTGCACTTGAGGTTGTAGAGGTTTGTGTCACGTGCATTCAGTGAGCCAGATGTGATCCAAAACACATTTTATTGATTGTGAGAGATATGGAATACATTCAGATAGGGGCTTCCTTATGTTAATATTGTGTCCTGAACTCACGAAGGAACAAATCCTTCATGTATGATTAATTGATTGGGAGCTGAGCTCCGCTGCTTTTAAACTCTCCAGGAATACTCCTCGTTGACAACTCTTTTCATGTTTCCAGATGACAATATTTTGCCTTGACTCTTAAGTCAGCATACTTCCCTATTCAGTACAGACCATTCTAAATCTTTCTCAATATTCTGAAACTAGCTGTTTCTGAACCATACTGAAGTGTGGTTTTCTTAAAATGACATAATGCATTCAAACCAAATTGGCAGTTTTGAGTACTTGAGAAATTTTCTACTTGGAGTTCTTTCTGTCTGTGATGATGCTACATATATACAAACCAAAATTGATGCAGGGCTCAATGCTCCTTACAGACAAACAGCAGAAATGCATTGGTTCAGTGTGAATTTGTTTTGACACAGATCAACAAGTGAAGGTGCCCATTAATACTGCAAGATTAATAAAACTTACTTTTTTTGTTTTATTTTTAAGGCCAAACTGTTTTCAGATAGTAGTTCAGCACTTTAGTGAAGAGCATTACATCTTCTACTTTGCAGGCGAAACTCCAGAACAAGCACAGGTGAGAGTTTTTGTTGGTAAATATCATATCTTGTGGTGTTCAATGGTATCCCCTTTCTGAAACAGGTAGCAGATATATCACAAGTAGTTAATGCCTATATTAGTAGGTGTTGAAGTGAAGTATTAGCAGATCTGTAAGGGGAACTCAACTTCCATTTTATGTTTCTGGGAAATACACATTTTTTTGAACACAGTTCCATTCAGGAGAATAGTTTGCTCTCCAGGACTTTGCCATGTTCTAAACCAGAGCATGGTAAGTGGGAGTTTTCCTTCAAAGTCATATTCCTGATAGAACTAAAACATAAATGCATGTCTGTGTGCCCAGTGACCAAGATGTATTCAACAACTGCCTTTTCTAGTTACTTGTCCTGCCAGAAATTGGTGGTGGTTCAGTCTTGGGTCCTGATCACACATACAAAGTACTGTTTTCTGGTTCTAGATGGTATCCTTTAGTTGCTAGCTCTCTACCAGCTGTGTTTGCTGACTAAGAATTGTAGAAGAGGAGCCTAATTCTCTAAAATTCACTCAGCAACCAGAGGGTAGATCTAAGATGAGACAATGTCCTTATTAAGTTTACAGCTCTGAAAATCCACAGCTCTGAGGTATACCTGTTGCATCAGAAATTAAGCTTTGCATTTGATTCTGTGTGATGGGAATTAAAGCTGTTTAGAGCAGTCATAATAGACTGCTGTTCACCAGAGCATGAAGGCTGTGTAAATTTACTGTTATTCTCGTGCTGTATATAAAGGAAAGCACAAATTTTCCTATTAAATCAATACAAATCTATTAAAGTTGCTGAGATGGGATCAGAATGATGTGGTGGCATTTGTCACACAACTCTGAATATACTGTCTTTGAGAAGCAGCATGCTATACAGTAATTTAGAATATATACATTTATTTCCACACTCATTACTGTACATCGGTTTTTGCCACATCTGCCATGGTTTTTGTGTTCTAGAAATAAAAAGAATTAAGAATGTGTGTGGAAGACAGAATATCCTGTCTTGTTCCCTGAACATTTGGTATAATCTGCTTTTGGTTTTGATCTGCTTAACAGGCTGTTCACTGCATTTATACAGAATACAGGGTGGGTTTTTTTTTTAATAATATGGCTTTGGCCCAGGAAAGTTTAAAGACACTTCTCTTTTGAGAAAGTTCAGCTTTCTTACTCTGCAACATAATACATGAGAATAATTTTACTTGCATATTAAGGCTCTTAGAATGTAGTAAATAAATATCAAAGCAGGACCTGCCTGTTGTCATTATGGTTTGTACAAAACCAGCCTGTATGTTAAATGTAACCTCACGTGTGGTGTCACTGCACACTGTTCACTCTCATTGCTCTGAGCTTTGGCCTTTCAGGGGAAGGATTTTCCTGCCAGGAGTAAGTACAGAGGTCTGCTATGCAGGGAATAATTCTGTTAGAGTATTTAGGAGGCGTTTGTTTCTGCAATTGCTGCTCCTTTTGAGACAAAGGAAACAAGCTGTTGAAATTTCCCAGTGCCTAGCTGTAAGATTTTCCTTCTGTGGAAGGTTTTGAAAGCTGAAATGTGTCTTGCAGAGTGGTTTAGCTGAAAATAGCCACAGTGCATATGTCCCTGTATTTTTAAAATATGGAAAATCTTGTGAAGGGTAAGGTTGAAAAAGGGGTTGTGAGTTTTTTAATGTTGTTTTTTGAGAGTAGATGGCTGATCTTTGGGATAGCAACAAGAAAACTGGTCAAAACCCAAATTTTGTGCTTCGCAAGAGCTGTGCCAGACTCAGTGGTTGGGGCACAAAAGCTGGAGAATGAGGCTGTAACTTCTCTTCCACCTTGCAAAGCTCTGTTAGCAACTTTCTCACGCTGCAGTGACTTTTTCAGAGGTGGCCTGGCCAGTTGGCAGTGCCTCTTAGCAGCTTATTTGTTTAAAAAAAATACACACAAAGGTTCTACAGTCAGTGTGGTGTTAGACAACCTGCTTATTTCCTTCATCAAAACGGACTCCACCCATCCAACCACTCTGCTGTAGCTCTTCGTGAGCAGGCAAAGTGGGGGGTGTTGGATGTAGACTCTGTGTTTCCATGTTGATGTTTTAGTTTGTTTGAAGTACAGACAATGTTATGACTGCCACACAGAAGTACTGGAGAGAATAATGAGAATGAGTTGGCTTGTTTACTGTAATTTTTGCAGAGGCAAACAAGTTTTGATACCATTTGTTTAGATACCATTTGTAATTTCATGTAATATTACTAGACTGGAAAATTGGTAAAGGTCACACTGCATGTCCATTAGTAATGCTTGATACATCTAAAAGAGAAAATTTGGCTTTGCAAATCCTATATTAGGTTTTTCTCAGCAAAGATAATAATTTTGCTTTAATATTCAAGCTTGCATGCTTTGGAATTACAGAAAACTTAGGTTTTGCCAAAATAAAGGGAAAACTTCAGATACTGCTTTTAGATGCGTGTTACACTGCAAGAAGCTCTGACTTTGTTTTGTTACACTACTCTACATCCTTCTCTCTTAGGACTGGATGAAAGCTCTGCAGATGTTTTGCAGTTTAAGAAAAACCAGTCCAGGAACATCAAATAAACGTCTACGTCAGGTGAAGCTGATACTGTGGGGTTGGTGATGCATGTGCAGGGGTGTTCTGGCTCCTCAATGCAAAACTATACTGATAAATCCCATAATTTTCCCTTTAAGAGTAATAAATCCCACACTTACCTTCTTTTCTGGAGTCATGCAGTACCCTTGTGAAACCAACCGAATGACTTATGCTTTATTAGAGTATCAATATATATAAAACCCAGAATGGCTTTAGGCAACCTGTGTGTGCTTTGCTAGGCTAAATATTTTTTTTTTTGGCTACATTTCTAAAAGTGTAGGCATTTTTTCTGGCTACATTTGAGTGAAAGTGTAAAGTCACCGTTTGTATTGTCTTAACTTTTAAAATTTGCCACTTATGGGAAACTTTTAAAAATTATATGACATATAAACAAAATATTTGTTAAACTAGTATTATCAGTTTCCAGTAATCAATACATACTGAACCATGCTTGTGGTTTAATTTCTCTTGGCCTCTTGAAAGTTTTGTGTTTTCCAGAATTTCTTCAGAGGCAGAGGACAGACAGTCATAAATAGCTATGTCTGTAAAGATTGGAGAATAACAGGAAGATACTTAAAGAATCCTTGATATTTTTGAATGTTAGGAAATTGAATGTAGTTGTTTTAATAGGCATTGGAGAAGTGAATAAAATAGGATGTTTTTCAGGACACAGAACTATTCTGTAGTTAACATTGAAGTTGTTTGGATACTTCTGCATAAATGAACTAAATTAAATGATTTCACAGATAAAGTGACAGGTAAAATTGGAGGCTTCAAGCTGCAAAAGCAAAGCCAAAAAAGTGACAATCTGAAATAAGTAATTGCTTCAAAAAGCAAATAAAATACTCGTCTACATAAAGGAATAGAGAGCAAGGTGCTGCACAAGGAGTTTTTACATAATCTGTTAGAAAAGCACTAAATACAACGTTATATTTGGAATTGTCCATGGCTCTTATTCCAGGTACCAGACTTCTGATTTCAGAAAAATTTTCTGTGCATAAAAAAGTTACCCTTTGCAAATCCTAGTGCCTCAAATGAGAAGTCAAGATGCTGTGTAAACATGGGGATGGAGATTTGTTTTTAGTAATTATGAGAGTTACTCTTATTTTGCCACTGGTGCCTCTTAAAATACTATTCCACTACTTCTATTCCTTGTTCCTCTTTTTAGGAAATTTTAGTTTGTATTCGGTCATCATATATTAACATTATATTAACATATATTAACATTAAGCCTCTGCACAGGATTTTTAAAAATATTGATTTATGTGTTTTGTATTGCTAATTTAGCAACAAAAAGTAAATTTTGTGTATTTTTTTTTTTAGGTCAGCAGTCTTGTTTTGCATGTAGAAGAAGCTCATACTCTCCCAGTAAAGCATTTTACTAATCCATATTGTAACATCTACCTGAACAGTGTCCAGGTAGCAAAAACACACATCAGGGAAGGGCAGAACCCTGTGTGGTCAGAAGAATTTGTCTTTGAGTAAGTCTTAAATCTTCTTGAAGTACTGAATTTCACCTGTAAGTTGCATTGAATTTAAGATTCTTAACACTGGATGTGCTTTTTAAAAATACTGTGTATGTGTTTATACAGCAGAACCTTTCAGCCAAATTCTGCCTGGGCTGGATTTTCTGTGGGCACTTAAGTATCTTTGTTAATTTAAGTGTCTTGATAATAATGAGAACTCAGGATTGAAATGAATTTAGAATAAACTTAAATCTCAGCCAAGTCTAGTATTAATTGAGGCTTTCTGTCTTTTCTCCTAGTGATCTTTCATCTGATATTAATAGATTTGAGATAAGTCTTAGTAACAAAACAAAGAAAAGTAAAGATCCAGATATATGTAAGTATTTTTCTGTAAAAGATGCATATATATATATATATTGCAACACTGGATACTTTGTGTGGTTTTCATTACTCATGTCAAACATTGTCACAAGAGAATTAAGAATATTTTTATGCTCACCATACTGCTGTGGTTTTATGTTTTGGGTGTCTGGTACTGGCTTTCCATTAATGCTTTTATAATGAGAACCTGCATGTTTTTTAGCAATGAAATGCACAGCAATGCAGTCCTGTGTATCTGATGGCTTTCCCAGATCAGCTCCGAACTGGCCATTGTGCCTACCAAAAAACAAGAGGAGAGAGAAGCTGCCAGTATTAGTCTGTGCCATAAAATGCCAACTTCCACAGAGTTTTGAATATGATTGCACGGAATTTCATTTCGGGTGTTTTGTTACTTCCAGTGAGGAGAAAGGGAGGGAAGGTGTGGTACTTTCATCATCATCAAAAAAAAAAATCTTGGTAGCATCTGATCAAAATTTGCCTTGTTTTCTTTCTGGTTTACCTTGTCTCTCTGCTTTCCTTGTGCCACTCTTGAAGCTACCTCAGAACCACTTTAAATGGGAAAGGATCTGTATTTTCCTCTGCTTTTACAGAACTTCTAAGAAATTTATTTTCCTAGTATTACCCAGACAGCTACTTCTTCAAGTGTGGTTTTGTTTCTGTTCTAGGAAATTAGCAGCAAGCTGGTGAGATCAGTCAGTTTCTAGAAAAGAAGGGGTTTGAAGAACATGGATTCTGAGCTCTCAGAAAAAAAAATAATTTAAAAATTTTTTTTGGTTTCTTTTTTGTTTTGTTTTGGTTTGGGGTTTTTGTTCTGGTTTTTGTTTTTTAATTCTCTTCCCACACTGTTTTTAGGTTCTTTTTTCCTTTTATTCAAGGTATCTTGTTTCCCACCATACTTCTGGAGCGACTTCAGCCTCCAGCCTCCTCTTTGCTGCCTGCAGGGCAGGATGCTCTCCCCATTCCCTTTACACTTGTTACAAGATGTTTTTCTTTTCCATTGTGTTCAGAGCTGTCTGCTCCACAGCCTGTCAGAGTATTTACAATCTATTGCAGTGTTTTTGAGTTCCCATATGTTGTGTTGCTGCCCTGTTACATATGCCTCAATGCTAATTTCATTTCCTTTTTTTTTTTTTGAGATTTATAGGGAAATCTTGACCAAAGTAGAAGAGTTACTACTCATTTTGAATGCTCTTGTAGAACCTAATTTAATTTCAAACCTCCTTCTCCTTCCTCTGACTAGAAAACTTTCTGCATAGCAGGAAATAAGATACATTCCCTCTGACAGACAGAGGGGCTCTAATTGCAGTTGTGACCATATTCTTTTACTCATTTGAGCTGGAAAACTCATCATCTGTGTCTACACCAAAGCTCTGGTTAGTAAAAGAATCTTTAAAAGGATAATTCTTGAGTGGGATACTTCAATTACATCTTTACAAGTGTTTTTGTAGTTTCCTCCTCTCTGTCTGGACTGAGGAGGTTGTGTTGGCTTTGGGTGCATCGAGTTGATGGGAGGTTCCCTTAGCTAGGTCAGGAGCAGGACTGGTTGAGTTTCTTGGTTGCAGTTTGGTACACTCTTACAGCAGAGCCCAACAGTACTTTCACTTTGGGATTAGGGTTAGGCATAGTTAACTCAAATGAATGCATATCTCTGCTCATATCCCCAGCCCTGTGGGATTTGTGCAGTGCAGGGGTCCAAACTGAGCTAAACCAGACCTTATCTGACACACCCGTGTCCTGAATAACTATGGGACTCTTCAAAATCAAGAGAACAGGTTCCTTCCTTAAGCATTCTCTTCAGCCATAACTGTTCCTTGTGGACCCTCATGAAGTGGTAGTCATGTGAAGCTGATGTTATTCATCTTTTCGGTTAATTAACTTAATTCAGCTTTTCTGCTTGCTTTTCCCCAAAATTCTGTTACTGGTTTCACTGCTTTGTTTTCTTTCATCATATCCCACACAAGTGAAATACCAAAATGATATTAGCAGGAAGGCTGTTTTTTCACTATTTTAAAATATTTCCTGAGTTTTCAAGTCTTGAAGTTTGCCTGTTATGAATATCCATAGTTATTTTAGTATTTTTGTTTTTAAAAAGTATTTCAGGTAGTCGGACATTATATTAAACAGTTCTGCAGTTCTGTTTCATTTTTTCTTTGTTTCTCTAACTGTAGATTGCTTAAGGCTTTATTCAGAGAAATACATAATTTGTCTTGAAGAAAATAAAGCCCTGGAATATATTAGTTGAATTACAAACTGGGATGCTTGGATATGAGTAGACAGTTGAATTAGTAAATCCATCTGGATGGTACCATAGTGTGGAACTGGAGTGGAAGTTCTGCCTTGGTTTTGAACCATGGTAGTTGCTTAATTTTAAATCGGTTCTTACTGGTTTTGTTCTGGCAGGGTTAGATAAAGGCTTTGCAGTAAATTCAGGTTCATTTCCAGTTTGAGGGCTGCAACAAACCTAAGTTTCAACCACATTGATTCCCTGGTCATGATTACTAACAATTAAAATACATTTACTCATTACTCTCATTACTAAATATTATGCCCAGAATTTCATTAGCAAATGAACCATTAAGAAACCTTAGCCTTACTTTTTTTTTTTTTTTGGTACTAGTGTTCATCATGTAAATATTGTGATTCTTTCTGGATCACGGTCATTGTCAAGAGAGTACTTGTCTGTGTCCAGAGAGGAGAGAGAACTGCTTTTTGTTTTGATTATTTTCTTTATATTTTTATCTCTTTTAAAATGTGCTAGATTGCAAAATTTAAATATCTCAAATTTTTGAACTAAACAGTTTCTTAGTGAAGGGAGCCTGCTGATTCAGTGTAAGCTCCTAAACGGGAGTGAGTCTTGTTCCTTTGAACGGAATATAAGTTACAATAGCAGCTGTTGTGCAGTCCTGTACAGATATTTCTGTTCTGACTTTTTAGAATCAAATCTATAGCATTTATGTTACAGTTATGAAGTGCTACTATAACCACAGGGGAAACTAAATAATCAGTTTATTCCAGATCCTGCATTTCATTCACCATTCCTCTCACTGAGGTAGACGTCCCTTACATGTGCCAGCAAAATAAAAAAGAAAACCACATTTCTTAGCTGTGGGTACAGGAGCTTTGATGCCAGGGATATACATTCTAGTAAAGTCAGTTGATGCTCTGGTCTAAAGACATAGTCCCATCCACACTGGTGATAAGTAGCAGGTGATGATGAATTGTTTTTTACATCACTTGACTGGTTTGAAAGAATATGAAATAGGCAACAGGAATGTCCTGAAATGAGCCTTATAAATTTGGCAGGTTTTTTGCTGGGGTATTTTTGTTTGTTTGTTTGTTTGTTTTATTGTGAGGATCTTAAAGGCAGATCTCTTTGAGAGATCTCAAAGAGAGACTGACAAGCTAAATGTGAAATTTCAACCGTGGACCCTTTTTGGAGCATGGTGGGTGTTTCACAGGCACAACATTGCCTCTACAAGCCACTTGGTTCTACCACAAACCAGCTCAGTTCAGGAGCATGTGTTCCAGCTCCAGATGGGGCTGTGCTCCTACTGCTGCAGCTTGCTGGCCAGCTGCTGGGCCAGGCTTCAGCTGCAGCCCAGGTCATTCCTTGGCAATTTCAACCCCACTGAAAGGAATTAATGATTTGGCCATTCTTGAGTTGATTTCCATCATTATCTAGGCAGCAGGTTGCTTGGGGAAACTTCTTAACATAATTTACATAAACTGTTACAGCCTTAACCTTGAAATTACTATAAAAGAAATACAGCAGTGTCTGGGGAATCCACACCACCACTGAGAGGTCAAGGAGCAGACCTGATGGTGGTATCAGCCCAAGGCTGGAAAGAGGACAGTGAATTCCAAACACTTTATCTACTTTTTGTTTCTGACTGCTGCCTGGATTTGCAGAGTAGCACTTTTTTTACTCAGTACTTGGGTCTTACAAAGAAAACTGTGTGACCTTTGTGAATATTTATGTATACATTATTTACAGAATGATTTGTATTTCTTCAATTTACAGGCATCTGTTAAGCCATTGAAGAGAGACTCTGTCAATATATTGATGGCAAAAATCTTGGTTACTCGTATTATTGCTCTGATGATGTGTGCTGAAAATAAACTCATTTTTTGTTCAATAGCAGCACTGTTTTGCTGGAGATAACTTAATTGAGCGATGCTTTTTTTCCTTAAGTGTTTATGCGTTGCCAATTAAGCCGATTACAGAAAGGACATGCAACAGATGAGTGGTTCCAGCTCAGCTCTCATGTGCCACTGAAGGGTATTGAGCCAGGATCTCTGCGTGTCCGAGCACGGTATTCTATGGAGAAGATCATGCCAGAAGAGGAGTACAATGAGTTTAAAGAGGTATGAAATCTATCAAATTTGGGACAGATTTCAGTAACATCAGTTGACCTCATTAAATAGTATTTATAGTATATATCAGTAAAGATGTACAATACCTGTGTTTCCAAATGTATGAAATGTTGGGCCAAGCTTCTGATGTTTTAAAATTTTGTCTGTCTTTCAGCTGGTACTCCAGAAAGAACTTCATGTAGTCTATGCCTTATCACATGTTTGTGGACAGGACAGAACGCTGCTGGCTGGCATTTTATTGAAGATTTTTCTTCATGAAAGGCTTGAGTCCTTGTTGTTACGAACACTAAATGACAGGGAGATAAGCATGGAAGGTACTGCACTAAATTACACTGAAGTTTACTGGGCCAGTGGGAAGGGAAGGGCTCTGGTGCCTCTGTAGTTACTACATATATCAAAGTGTAAATACAGCACTTTTTTCCTCTGCTTTTTGTTGTTTCCTTTTCCCAGGTTTTAACTTTGCTGTCTTTTTTTTTTTTTCCCCAGATGAAGCTACTACCTTGTTTCGTGCCACCACTTTAGCAAGTACACTTATGGAGCAGTACATGAAAGCCACAGCAACAAGTTTTGTTCACCATGCACTGAAAGATTCTATATTAAAGATAATGGAGAGCAAGCAGTCCTGTGAGGTGATACCTTGAACTGTGTTTTAATTGTTTTGGTTTGTGGACACAATGAGCTACTGATATGCTTTCATTAAATATTTGCTTCAGAGACATTTCTTAATCTCTCAGAATGAAAATGTTTACATGAGAAATAAAGGAACTTAAGGAAGAGATTCTTTTTTTTTTTTCTGGATTTTGGCTTTGAACATTATTCATACTAGAACTTTAAAAGTTTTTTGATTAAAATTTATTTAAATTTTATATTTTATTTCTTAAAGTATTATCTATTAAATTTTAAATTTTATCTATTAAAATATTATCTGTTACATTTTAAATTTTATCTACAGTAGTTGGAGACTCTTCTTTAGCAGTTAATGAATGTCATAACCTAAGTAACTTATAGTAAACTAAAGATATCCTAGAAGTTAGTTTTAATGTAAAACTTACTGATATTAAATGATTGTTATTGATCCCAAAACTCCTTTTAAAATGACCTTCCTAACTTCTGTGTTTAACTTAATTTTGGAAAGGATGGGAGGCCTCAGAAATTTGGATTGAGAGAGAAAAAAAAGTCATAGTTCTTCACATTTCCTTACTAGCCATTGAAGCAAACTTGTGAGGGTTCTGTAAGGGTTGTACAGCAGCAAATTTCCTTTGAAGTAGTATTCAGTATGTAATATTATGGAACTCTTTATGTAGTTCTAATTAGGAGAAGAAACATAATAGTTTTCTCTTTCTTTCAGTTAAATCCCTCAAAGTTAGAAAAAAATGAAGATGTAAACACTAATTTGGCACATCTACTGAGTATACTTTCAGAACTGGTGGAGAAAATATTCATGGCTGCAGAGATTCTGCCTCCGTAAGTTGACACTTTTCTTCTCAGATCTGTGTTTGAAAATTCCTGCTTGCACGAACCACTTTGCACCTTAAAATTACATTCTCACTGGTTCATCTTCTGCTACTCAGTCATAAGGCTGATGTCTTTAGGATTGTGGTGTGCATACAGAGGAATATAGACAGGGAGGAAAAACCCAACACTTTCAGGAATTAATAGTGCTTTTTGCAAAACCCTCTGGCTAGCACACCAGCTTTTCTTTGAAGGAGAAGCTGCTAGACCCAAGAGGTCCTGGACAGAAGAAGAATAAAAATAATCAATCTCATATTTCCCCAAAAAGGTAGAAGGCAGTAGGAGTTAGCAGACAATTTAAGTTGATTACAAATTCTTTCTAGCCATCCTTCTCTGAGAAGAAGCTGCAGTTACTAACAGCATGTTAAAAATTCAAGCAGGTAGTAGTGGAATGACACTGCTGTGATTGCTTCTGTAAGGTTAGCATTAAAAGTTGCACTGCTTTTAAGTTTAGGATACGGCTCTCAACATTTTCTGAAATATGCCAAAAATTTTCCCATTTTTCTAATAGGAGAGGACTCTTGCTGTGGTTACTTAACTTTTAAACACTTAACCCTCATTTATGGAAAGAATAGTTGCTGCTAATTAAGAAGAGAAGATTTTTTTAAAAGCAGCAAAATTGTCTTTTAAAAGAAATAGTACTTGAGAAACAGGAGACAATTATAAAACATTTAAATTACATCTGAATAATAACTGAATTGCTTATAGAACTTATAGAACTCTATTAATGAAAGTTTTTCCTTGGCACTTATAATTTTATTTTTAATAAAAATTTCTGAATGGGCTTTTAAAAATTTTGCTATCTTATAAATTAACTCTTAGTTAATTTAAAGATTATGTCTAAATTATAAATGTAGGACTGGTAATTCTGAGGTTGGTCTAGATCCTTTCTGGCCAGCCTTTCTCATTCTGTAAGGTTAATGAGGTGAGTAATTAGTTATGATTTTTGCAGGACATTGAGGTATATTTACGGGTGCCTACAGAAGTCTGTTCAAAACAAGTGGCCAGCTAATACCACCATGAGAACCAGAGTTGTTAGGTAAGGTACTTGTCAATTTATTCTGAAAATCTTCTTTCCAAGTTTTGTTAAAGAAATACTTCAGTGTTCTTATCTATGTTCCTTTCCATGACAACATAGTACTCATTTAGCTTACAGCAGTATTTAAGATATTTACAGTGCTAAGGATGATACCCCAATTAAGGATTATGAGCTTGCTGGACCCTTAATCATGTTCTTAGAGGCTTGCCTGAATAAGATGATGCAGCACAGAAGCAAGTACAGCTTTACTTAATAGTTTTAACTTCAAATTTACTTGGATTTTGTCATCTTTTACCCTCTAGTCTAGAATCACAGAGTGGTAGGGGTTTATAACAGTTTATTTAGTGTTAGCCTCACTACTGTGTGTGTCATTTTTGAGTGATGTGGACATTACCATCAGCGTGGACTTAGCTGGCAAGGCCATGTAAGGTCTCCCTCCTTCAAAACTGGTCTGGCTGTGCTGTTGCTGTAGTGGAAACCAGTCTGCTGTTAGTGTCCCAGCACTGAACAAAATTAAAGATAATATACACTAGTCGCTTCATTGTACAACAATTAGCCAGAATTGAGGTTATCCTGAGGTGGGTGTTCTTCACTTCTGCTATTAAAGTGGGATTTTCCCCATGCTCCTGAAGGCTGCTCTGGGTTACTGTTCAGTGAGTCCCTTGTTCTGCTGTCAAAACAGAGTGCTTTTTTCCCAGCTCTCCAGAAGGCAGCAGTTACTTTGTGGAGGAAAGCAGCTGATCCCATATTATTTTTTTATAGAATCATAGAATGGTTTGGGTTGGATGGGATCTTCCAAGGCCATCTAGTCCAACCCCTGTACAATAAGCAGGGACATCTCTAGCTAGGTCAGGTTGCTCAGAGCCCCATCAATCCTGACCTTGAATGTCTCCAGGGATATGGCTCCCACCACCCGTCTGGGCAACCTGTTCTGGTGTTCCACCACCCACATGGTATCAACAGTTCACCTCAATGGGGAAATCAATATGCTTGTTCTTTCAGCTTTTATCATAGTTGAAATCATAGCATAATATTCTTAATTTATTAATGTATCTGTCTCAAATGCTTACTTGAATCCTTAAAGACTACTCAATTTTACATTAATTCTCTAATTTTATTTAACAAAACACAATTTTCTTCCCCTTTCAGTGGCTTTGTTTTTCTTCGACTGATTTGTCCTGCTATCCTGAACCCAAGGATGTTTAATATCATCTCAGGTGACTATATGCTTCTGATTGAATTCATACCTTATACAATAGTAGGCAGGAATTTACTGTAGTGTCTAATGTAGCAGAGTATGAAATTTTTTTAACACTGTGACCACAGTCACATTATCTGTGTCACTTGACTGACTTCATAAGGCAGCCAACGTAGGCTTTGAACCCTTACAGGTTATCTAACCTGTGGTTATCCCCAATGTTGTTTTAAAACATGCATTGTGGTATTTCATGATACAATTTTGAGTTAAAGTCTAGAAATATGGAATATGTTCTAGCAGTGTGTGTGTCATCTTGATGTGTCACTTTGAATACAATGCAGTGCCAAAGTTAATGAATTAAATTCAATAGTACAAGATCTATAAAGTTGAAAATGTGTCTGCTGAGCTTGGAATACATTTGTGCACCTTGAAAACTAAGCTTGAATGACTTCTTAGAAGACCCTGCTTAGACAGCTTCCAGCCATTGGAGAAGTCTTCACTGTAACTCATTAAATAGAGTCAATCTTAAATAGAGAATCTTGAAGATGGGAAAGAGGGGGGTGGCATTTGGTGAGTTGTGCAGACCTCAGATGATGATCTTGGTTGACTTAAAGGCCGTATCCAGGCGAGTTCCCATGGGCTTGCCTGAGTGAATGTCCTCACCATGTGCAGTATTACCCTGTGTTTTGAAGCTCCTTTGATAGAGTGCACCTGTAGCAGTTGACAGACATGCTGCCAGCATCAGGCATTCCTGTTGTGAAGCCTTAGTGGCAAGGACAGGGATTGTCCCATGGCAGCTGCCTTAAGCACCTATAAGTGTTTCTGGGCATTTTTAACTTTTCTGTGGGAGGAAAAAAAGGCATAAACTACTGAAAACTACTGCTAAAGTTAAAATATTTGGACATGTGAGTTGCTGAGCTTTAAGAGTTTGCATATGTTGTACTTCGTCTTGTTTTCTGGGCAAAGATCACCCCAAGCTAGAGGGCATTTAGTTCACACTTGCCATTGATCTACCTCCTTCCCTCCTCAGCAGTTTCTTGATGTTTACCAGTAAAAATCCTTTGTTCCAAGCACCTTTGAGGGTTTTAAAGTCACTCACTTCCCTAGATCAGTTTTCCTGACCTGAAGTTCCAGAGTCCAGTGCTAGTAATATTTTCCAG
Organism: Brachypteracias leptosomus; assembly: GCA_013401335.1. Taxonomy (NCBI): domain Eukaryota; kingdom Metazoa; phylum Chordata; class Aves; order Coraciiformes; family Brachypteraciidae; genus Brachypteracias; species Brachypteracias leptosomus. Next base: position 76,895 of record VYZX01028646.1, on the reverse strand, counting down.
CATTGCTGCTTCAAAGGCTTGCATTGTACCAAGCAGTAGATAGGGTGAAGAGCTGACAGTGGTTGTGTAGCTCCAGCTATGTGAGGAAAAACTAGAACAGATTTTTCAGTGGATTTTGGATGGGGAAGGGAAGAAAGAACAACAAACGATTAAGGTACACAATGCATATAGCATTGTTATGGAGAATTATGAAATTTAGAGCTTATATAATAACCCTGTCAATTTCAGAACACTTCAAACCTGGCTTTCAACCAGGCCATTTACCATAACTGGAAGGAAGAATAATTTTGTAAGATAGTACTGGGTAATGTCACGTGTTGGAAAAGGAAATTTTAAGTGATTAAGTGTCGTATTAAGTACAGCAAGTGACTATAATTCCATGGAAATACAAGCCACAATCCCATGTACTGTTTACTCTGTTTTCCTGATGCCAGTAACTTAAAGTGTAATTTGTGTAACTTGTCAGAGCCTGCTTAGTGGTTAGACACAGGTAAGGAATAAGGTAAACTTGCTTTTATATATATTCCATGGGTAAATTATTGTTTTCATTCTAACAAACAATCCTCCATTCAACAATTCTTCAATTTTTGTGAAAATGGTTCTTACTTCACCTAACTCTTACTGATACCACTTCTCCTGTATGTAATTACTACAGAAAATCAGATCTTTGCATTAATACATTTTTGTGGATGTTACTAAAGCAACATAAGTTTTACTTCTCCTAGTGAGATCTTCCAGATGCAGTTGTTATAATATAAACAAAACATAAAATATTATATTTATTTCATAGAATATAAAATGTTTTATTCCATGGAAAGATAGTAACTGGGGAAGAGCTTTACTTTCATGTGGCTGGTCTTAGTTTTAAACGGAATGGTCAGTAACTCTTTCTGTGTTCCTGCCAGATTCTCCCTCCCCCACTGCTGCAAGAACGCTGACGCTGGTCGCCAAGTCTGTGCAGAATTTAGCAAATCTGGTTGAATTTGGAGCTAAGGTGAATATAATTATACAGACGTAGAACAGCCTGGAACAATGCTTTCAGTACATTTCAAAGTTCTGTGTAATCTGTGCAAAAAATCTGTTGCTGTTCTCCCATGCAAAGCCCAACACGTGACCTGTTTGTCCTTATCAGCAAGGAGGCCTCGTTACCACAGCCTCATCTGTCCTCCTCGTCTAGAGCTAAACAGGGTGTGGGTCTGAACTTGAGCAGTAGCATAAAGTCTGGTCAGACTGGGGAGAGCAGCCATAATATTTTGAGAGGAAGTGGTCTTGAAACTGACACTAGTGACTTGGTACATCCCGTGAAGATGTTGAGTCTGGTAGTAGGAACACCAGCCGTGGTCTGTTGAAATTACTGATAAATGAGTGACCACACCAGAGCGTGTGCTACCATAAATATGATATGAGAACACAAACTCAGCAGGCGTTTGTCCCAAAGACAACAGTGGAAGTATGTGGGGCATTCTTTTTTCTGCTTGGAACAGAAGAGGTGTCAGCTGTACTCTGGGATTCCCTGTGCTAGAGGGGAGAAGTGGGAGAGGACAGGCAGGCAACCATCCCACCTCAACAGGTATCTGTGATGGTAAAATGGGAACATTTTCTTTGGGATTATCTGTATCACAAAGACAACTGAGAATTGCTAGAGCAGGAATCTGTGATGGGAAAGAATCAGGATAAATATTCTGCCTCTAAATAGATGATGGGAGCAGGTTTTTCATGTTTCCATTGCTTATTTGATGTCAAAGTTATTACTTTGGTTATTTGATGACAAGTTATTACTTTCAGTAATACTGGTGTGCTTCTGTACACAACCTTGAAATGCATTCCACGCACATGTTCTACCTATATATAGCAACTAACCTTCAGATTGAGACTATACCCATCTTGGTATAGATTATCCAGTTCTGAAACAAATGAACTGGCAACCTCAACTCTTCACCCTCCCCCACTCTGCATTTACTTACTCCTTAGACCAGTGTTTTCTGTGGTGGAGAGCACCCCTTCTATCTGTGCTGTCTTTCATACTGCTACACATAATCAGTGTGAACATATTGCACTAAAAAGCCCCAGCTTTTAATAAAGTTTCTGTTATAATGCTAAGAACACCAGTAACAACTGGTCTGTCTTAGTTCCCAGGCTGGATCATGGTTAAGAATGAATCTGTTGCCTGAAGCATAATGGCAGTGACCTCAGGCTGGCATCAGGTGTTATTTGTCTGACACACGTAGCTTGGAATGTGTTAATGAAAGAACAAGAAAGAGAGCACTTGATCCTGATCATACCTGTGGAAGCAGGGCATTTGTTCATGGCAACAACATCCATATTCATGTAAATTCACATCAGTAGGTGTATATAAGAAAATTCTAAAATTTTTGAATATAAGAAAATACCAAATTCTGTAACCTTTAGACCAGTCGTGAGAAATTCACATGAAAAACCAGAATCACTCCAGATGACCTACTTGTTTTGCACTGTCATTTATCTGACTACACCTTGTTTGCTCGAGATGTGATGATTATCTTGGCATTGATTTGTTCTAATGAATACTTTTTAAAATTACTAGGAGCCATATATGGAAGGAGTCAATCCATTCATCAAGAGCAACAAGCATCGCATGATCATGTTCTTGGATGAACTTGGGGTAAGTGGTTAAAAACAATCTTGGCTGGAAGTTCCACAGCAACATTGTAAAGGAAAATTCTTTACACTTCTTATTAACCAGGTCAAAAGTGAAGCAGCTCCCACAAAATTTTGAATGTTTCTGAGTGAATTTTCTTAGCCATTTTTAGGAATTGCAGATTGTTTGCCTGTCATACAGAATTAAGACCATCAAATGTCATCTTAAACTTGATTTATTTAGTGCCTCTGTAGATGTGAGAAGCTCAAATAGATTTTATAGCTATAAGGATTAGAAATTTTGGCCAAAAATACAAATCTTTAAAAATATGTTTTAGAACTAAGATTCTTATCTACTATTTGTCACGTGGTTTTGACCAGAGATTGAAATTATTTTTTGCTTTACAAAGGACTAGGTTGAACTTCAGTTAGGTGTCACTGAACGTGTCACTGCCTGCTTTCTAGGTGCTGTACTTTGAAAGTGAGATGCAGTTACTGAATTCTTTTAAATCGTTAGTTTTGGGTATGATTGCTGTAGCAGCAGTTAGGTCTTCATGTTAGACATGCATATTTTTCAATCAAGAATTCATTTTTTAAAAAAAGATTAAAAGCGTGCCAGTCTTCCCGAACTGATCCCTTAAAAGTGACCTAGAAGACCTCTCAGAATGTCTTGGTAAGATATAAAAACTGTGGCATTAGGGTAATGTGTTGGCTTATGTCAACTTTTTAATGGTTAAATTGCAAGTTCTGCATATTGTGATATGTTAGTTTAATTTAAATGACAGATTCTGCATGAGGTCTCTCAAAACCATTGGTTTCCAAGTAACTGTTAGGTTAATCCACGGTTTCAACTGCAACATTATTGGTTTATGACCAGTTTAATGAGTCCTCTGACTGATTTTGCTGAGTTTTTGTTGCAGCTCTTCTCTCATGTAGATTAAAAAAAAAAAAAAAAAGCAGTGAATAGATGGATTCCCCCTGTTCAGGGCAAGGTTCTGAGCTTCTATATGCAGTGGTTTTCTGGCCAGCTCAGTGGTAGCGTAGCAATACCAGATCCTTTAGTAAGAGCCCACCAGGCAGGAGCAGAAATTGCAGCGTGAAAATGGTGAAAAATGCAGAGCTGACATGGTGGGTACTTGGCGTCCTACATCTGCTCTCATCTCTTGTGTTGAAGAACGTTCCTGAGCTCCCAGACGCTGCCGAGCGCTCCAGAACTGACCTGTCCCGCGACCTGGCGGCCCTGCACGAGATCTGCCTGGCGCACTCGGACGAGCTGCGGACCCTCAGCAACGAGAGGGGGGTCATGCAGGTAAGTGACAGAGGAACAGACAGACCTCGGGTGCAGACACTCCTCCATGAGTTACTGCTCAGTATCTGGAGTCCTTTGTGGCATTTCCACTGGCAGGATGACTGATAAAGTGTTTAAAAATATTTCAGCCGGGGGTTGTGAGCTGTGAATTCTTGGTCCACAGTTTGGTTTCTAAGAGTTTCCAGAGGAAGTTTTAGTTTCTAGGGGAAGCCTAAACACACAAAATTATTGTCTCCTGACAGGTTCTCTAGGTTGTTCATTTTAGGATCTTGGGGCTTTTTCAGTAGAGAACTGAATTTACTTTTGTTAGCTTTCTGTTAATAACCTCACTCCTGCTTCCTGCGTGCCAGTGTCAAACCTCTCGTGAGCCCCAGCAGCTCATCATCAGTGCACTCTCTTAGCCCCCATTACACCACAAAGATCTGTGGGGGACAGGCAAAGTTCATAGCCCCATTTCAGACTTCCCTTTTGAGGGTGATGTCTGACTGACTGGGCAACCAGCTGTTCCTTTATTTTTAAATACATTTTAAACGACTTACTAGCAGGCCTGATAGACTAATGCTGAAGGTGCTTCTCAAGCAAGACTCTTTGGGTGTCCAGTGTCTAACGTATGGTTTCACTGACTCTCTTTCTACAGCACGTTCTGAAGAAGCTTTTGGCCATTACTGAACTGCTTCAACAAAAACAAAACCAGTATTCAGTGTCTAACAACAGCAGGTAGCAGCCCTCTACCCGAGTTCTGCATGGATCCAGCATGCCCAACATGGCAACTCCACACCAGTATCACTTTTCTTCTTGCTCTTGCCAAAAATAGCACACCCTGTCACGTTCCCAGTGATGTGTGAACTATGCAAAAAGAAAACAAAGATTCTGTTGGTGAATGATTGTACCAGCAGCTTTTTTAAGCTATCTGTGCAGGACATTTGCACTTTTTTTTGTTGTTTTTTTTTCCACTTGGAAACAGTTTTCACAACCTCTGAGCCTTGGTGTACAGTTCACCTTCCGCAAAGAAAATGCTGTGACTGTGTCTCGAACTTTTAAAAGATTATTTTCAGCACCTCTAATTGCCAAAGTTTTTGCTGTCTCGTTGGAAAAGAATTTATCAACTGACATGAAAAGAAATGCGTTGTTTTGACAGCCACATTTAACTGGATAACATTTCTTACTGTAATTTCTGACTGGTTACAATAATTATGACTTTTGACTGTTTCAACCACTTTAACTTGTATTTACAGTTTCCAGAATTTGATGTTATGGTAGGAACAATCTTTACTGTACACTTTTTTATACCATGCTGTTTCTCTTGCTGGAATCATGTTGAAAGAGAAAATGCAGAATGGGTCTTGTCAGCTTTATTTTTTTTTTTTTTTTGATGTGCCACTGATTCAGTCTGAATAGTTCTTCCATCAAGGACTGTATATCCAGATAAAATCACAATGCTTTTGTAAAATGTTTACAACAGTAAATAATTTGAATCCAGTAAATTTATTGATCATTGTATCAGACATGCATGCATTCATTAAACCATTTTATAAAATATGTATTGGTCGGTCTTTTGTGCACTGTAAGTCTAGCGAAAGTGCTATTTTTATAAGTTTTTTTAAAATAAATCAAACTGCAGATCAACTCTTTATGGAAAATGGCTAACTTTGGAAATTTTTTACAATGTCTGCACACATGATGTACTCTGAAATGTTCACGTGGTGTCACTTCTTGAGCACGAATCCTGAGAACAGCATTACCATGTCCATGTGCCTTAATTTATATGTATCTCTCATGCGGTGAGATGTTAAAACTCTTAAAATTAAAATATGCAGTTGGTTTGGAAGGTGTTGCCACATCACTGCTGATAACTTTTCTAGGCAGTGATCTAATAAGTAACAAAAGGATGCTGAGATTCTCTCACAAGACTAATGGGATAAGTAATTGTGTGTCAGGAACAGGGCTGTTTGTTAGACCATCAGCACAACCCCATGGGATCTCCTGTCTGCCAGAAATGCTTTTTACAGTCACTGTCAGGCTGAGCTCTTCAGCCTTCCCTTCTGGGTCTCTGCTGTACCAGCAGTGCAGCTACTGCAGGTTTGTGGGTGGCTCTTGCTGTGCTGTAGCAGAGCTCCCAGGTGCCACAAGCTACTACACTTGGAGGTGATGCTCTTGTAAGACCTTGGCACTACTGCATTTTTTTTTTTATTGTCTATAAAACCACTGCTTGACCTGTCCCTGTCAAGCCTGTATTAAACTGCATCTCAGAGGAAAAGGTAATTAACAACCTTTTGTCACTTAAATCCTAGTTTATAGTTTTTTTTCTATGTGAGGAGCTATTGCTCTGCTTACAGCTAGCTTAGAACCCAAGTACACAAACTGACAAGTCACACTTTTTCACTCGAGGCTGAAAGTGGTGTGTAAATCACATCAGGCTTCCTGGGGTGAAATTGTGATGGCTGCTTTTCTTCCCCACCTGACCAGTCAACGGCCCTGGCAGAGACAGGTTTGTCAAAAACAGTGGATAGACTGGGTTATTTTGTACATCTAGTTGGCTGGGAATATGTGTAATATAAAAATGCAAACTTTGGAGGAGATTGAGCTATTTAGCTATTACATACAAAATGCAGTGATGAGTGAAAGTATGAAAGTCCTGAAGTTGCAGTTAGGTGTGTGCATTGTAGAACTGCTTATGTTCTGTTTCCTTGTCAGATGCTGTTTTAGACTTTGCTGTAGACCTGGAAAACAACCTAACTACTTGGGAAGATCTTAATAATCATCTCAGTTGCTCCAAGTAATTTAGTCACAGCAACCCAACCTGAGATCACAGCTGCAGAGCAAGACACAAAAGGTGTGATTATTACTTTGTGTTGTAAAATGTTGACCTGCAGCCTCTTGGTACATTGGAGAAGAGCTTCCCAAACATACCCAGTGTTAGGAGCACATTACCCTGTTTGTGTAGCTGCTTCAGTGATAAGATCCATCTCCTGCTTTTATCCAGGTCACTGGATGCCCAGTCTGATGTTGGCTACTGCCATGCTGCAATCCTCTCCTTAAGTCACATCTCAAACTGTTCTCAACCAAAACTCTTTCCTGAGTGACAAAACAAACTCATGTTTGTCCTTGAATGGGTGAGGGTTTAATGGAACTACAACTGATTATTTCAGTAAAATCCAATGTTTTATTGCAAATATGTGAAAAATTGCCAAAATAAAATACCTCAGGACACAGAGTAAGGAACCTGTAGCAGACAAGTTCACACTTGACACCAAGCAGTAGTTTCTGCAGTGGTAGGATTCCATTCTCTTTCAAAGTTACAGTGCGTCCACAAGATCATCATCAGTCCACTCTTCCTAATGGAAGGGAAAGAAAAAAAAGCCTTGAGCAATGAGTGAATTTGGGGTTCCACAACACAGGGGGCCAGGCATGACCATGAGCACATGGTGCTGCCACAGCAACTGCCACCACATACACTGGTTAAAAGAGAACTTAACCCAGAACTTCTCACATCCCTGAACATCAGTAACAGACTTAAATAGCATGTTTAAACTGATTTTAAACATTGTGCTTGTCCATGTTACTTGACAGATGAGCATTTCTGCTGGGCTGATCTAGAGCACTCCACTCTACCTCTGACAAGTGGGCAGCAGCTGTCAGCCCTGGCTAAGGTACAAGGCTCACCCAAGCTGGAAATGAGAACTTGTGCCAGGCCCACACAGAAGCTGCTTGATGAAATTCAGGTTTGTTAATTTCCCTTCCAGATTCTGATGATGTGCCTGACCTGTGATCACGGCCAAGAACTGCTGAACAACACGAAAGGGTATTTCCTTCCCTCAGACTCCCCACGATCTGGGTTTCTGCTCCAGCTCACTCCCTCTCTAAATTAGCACAGTTAAAGGAGCTTCTTTAACTGTGCCCTTGTCTGTTGTCAGATTCCAATTAAACTTTGGTTTCCTGGGTTCATTTAAAATGTTTCTTGTGTGCTCCTCCCAAGCAGTGCTACCCAGTGTGCCCTTGTGCAGGGAACAAAACAGAAATCACTTAGTCAAGTAAACATATCAAAGGGAAGATTTTACTTTTTATATATATTTTAGCTAACAGTGGCTAATCCCAGAAGACAGGATTGAAAGCCTCCTGGCACCAAGCCCTAATTCTTGCTTCTGCAAGCATGTCACAGTGCTTATCAAGAACACACCACCCTCCCCTGCCAAACCCACACCAAAAAAGGCTATGGCCTTTATGGCCAGGACTTAATACCTAACAAAAGTATTCCATGAACAGAAGAAAGACTAAAAACCACTTGACCTAGTGGTGACCAAGCCCTTTAACCTTACAGCTAGTTATCCACACCTACTCCTAAAGTCACAGAGACAGAGTTAATTTAGCAGCCCTTGTTCAGCCTGTGAGGTTTAGCTCACACTTCTCATGATGGACAACTCCATCCAGATATCCCCAAAACCTCACACTGCAACTTTCTACCAGTATCCTGTGCTCTTAACAGCTTCATCACTTTGGCAGCTGAATATCTTGTGCTCAACCAGTACCCTCTGTGTTTCTTCTCTCATCTCAAACTGATCAGCTATGTACCAGTTATGGCCTTAATAATGATACTAACTTCAGCTGTAAATTAATAAATCAAGAAACAAAATCCCAGAAATAAGTAAGAACTGACTGTGCACTTGTATTACTTACAGATACAAATATTGTTAGTATCAGCTAACTAAGAGGATCAGTGAAGACTCAGGCTACATACTATATACTTTTATATATATATACACACTTATATACATATCCTTACATACTATAAGCTTTCAGAAAGTTAAGCAGACTTTCTCCTTTATGTCCTGGCCAACCCAGCCCAAATCTGCTCCTGCATGAGGATTACTTGGAAATGAAATTATACAAACCCTTGACAGTTCAGATACATCAATGCTTAAAAATACCAAGTTTCAAGGAGCTGATGAACAGTGCAAGAGGTTACTGTGGAATGCTCTATACTACATGAATTTATCCAATCAGTTTATTCTTTGGAAAAAGAATTGTGAATATAAATTGATATGAAACCCAAAGCTGCCTCAAACCATAGTGGCATAACTAAAATAATACCCACTTCAAGTTAAACTGTGGCAGGGAAGAACTGAGTCCCCAGAGCTCAGATAGAGCTGTTGTGAGACAGTGAAAAGTTACCAAAGTCTAGTTTTTCAGAGCTGACAGGTTCAATATGCTTTTTGAGTAAACATGAGACAATGTTTTTACAGCATTAAATAGTTACCATAAAATAGGCTGAGGTTCCAGATTTTGTTGGAACATTTGTTCAATGCTGATTTTATTATAATTTTGTTCAAGTAATTTTTTTGATTCTGCTTCTATATTATAGCATTGACCCACTACGGTAATTTATAACAGCAGGATTCCCTGAATTATAAAAATGCCACACATCCTGCATTTTCTGTTAAGATTTGACAGACCACCCTCTTCAGCTGTTAGCAGATTTTTCTAAATGTCATACTTAAAGTGTCTTAGACTATCAGGATGTGCAGTGTCCTCAGGATCAAGAGAAGTCCAGTTAAAAAGGGTTCTTCACAAAGCTATTCCTCCACCAGAATGTTTTCTCTGCAACTTCCAGTCAACGTTACAAATGAAAGCTCTGTTCAGATAAGATCTGAAGGATTACCTTAATTCTGTTTTCATTTGCCAAGTCACCCTCCTCAGTCTATCTCCACCTTTTTATACTTGGTTTTATGACCTGAAGGGACTACCTACCCATCTGTAACAAATACAAGCCTTGCCAGCAAATTGGCCAATGTATACTTTGTACAAAAAGCCAAATAAATTAAATGAAAACAGTTTCAGAAACACTACCCAGCAGAAAAGCTACCACATAAAAACCTGGGTGAAAAAAGCTTGTTAATTCAGCAGCATTTACTCATATATTTCATCCACATTCTCAGGAGTGAGTTTCCACCTGCAGAGCCAGGATTTCTCCTCACTCACTCAATTCCTGGCCTTCCAAAACCTCCTTTCATCACAATATTCCAAATCTCAGTTTCACAGATGTTTCCCCTCACTGGCATCAGGGATTCTCACATGCTGGAAGTACTAAGCTTGATGTTTTCCTATGGTTTGTCAAAAGAACTTTGAAAGCACAGGAAATAGCAGGAAGGATGGCCTGTGTGTCCTTCCCCCTCACCACAGAAGACAGGGGTGTTTAAGAACACCTCTGAGCACAGGCTGGTTCAATTTTTTAAAAAGGTTGAAAAAAATTATAAGCAACACATAAAAATGTTAACAGAAGTTTGTTTCAGTAGCCATGTCACTTTTATCTTGGCAGTTAAAGTAACAAGTACTTGTACAATAGGTTTACTGACCTCATCCATTTTAGGCCTCTTTGAGACGTATTCATCATCTTCATAACCTTTCCTCTTCTTCCTAATACCCATCCAGAAAAAAAAAAGTGAAATGTTTAAGGTATTTTTATGTCAGTCTCCCTATTTAGCCCTAACATTTGAGATTACGGATTTATTTGTCACATAAAAAACTATCCAAGACACAACAGCAGTTCACAGTGAGTACTAAAGTGGAAACAGCAGTAAGGAAAAATCAGGAAGTCCTTTGCCATCTGTGTAAGTCTTAAGAAAACACTGATCCTTTACATAATTTTTGTTTTAATCATGTAATTGTAAAGCCCTTGATTCTCATCACATATGACATTGAGTGGACAGAGCTTAGAAGCTGTTGGGCATTCCAGTTCTGAGTTACAAAATAATCAGTATTACCAGAGAAGAACAAATCTGTGTTACTGAAATCTTCCAGGGACACTCGTGTGGTAACACGTGAACAGACATCCCTGTCTGCACGTTTAGATGGTTTCATTTTCACTCACACAGGGCAGAGGAAATTAATGTTTCTATAGCAGAAGATGGACACATCAAAGAGCAAGTATTTACTTACGGGTTTGCACCAAGTGAAAGCTCCGAGCTGTGACACTTCTCTAATTTCTGTTTCAGAGCAACAACCTCTTCAGGCCTTGGCAGCTCATATTTCTTTATCAGGGTTTTCATGCCTACAGTGGCAACAACAATACAGCTCTAAGCACATTAAATAACTTCTGCTCTACTTTGTTGTATAGCTGGGTTTTGGTAGCAGGAGTGGCTTCTATGAGAAGAATTAACATCCCAAGGACGAGTCTGGTCTGCCCATAATGGTGAGTGACCTCTCCCTGTCCTATTTCACTCCATGAGCCTTTCATTCTATTTTTCTCTCCCCTGTCCAGCTGAGGAGAGGAGTGATAGAGCAGCTTTTAAACAGTGCAAAACAGTTTTAAGCAGTTTAAAGTTTTTAAACACTCTTAAAAGACACTAGAAGGCAACATGCAACATCCTGCAAACAGCTGAGATAAAGCTTACCAAGTAAAATTTTTCAAAGCACTAGACATTAAAAGTATTGACTGTTCCCAAGCTGCTTGCTTACGGAACCTCCCACCCCACACAGCACTCACACTTCAGAGGATCAAAGATTACACACATCAGACTTAACTCCAAGGATTAATTCTAAGTAACATCAAGGTACAGCAGAAGCTGAGCACAAAGAACTACACTGAAACAAGTCACATGATTCTGGATTTCCTCAAGGTAAACTGTAATATTTTCAAGTTCACATTATTCTGCTTCCAATTCAAAATACACAGGTATTTTTTGCATTCACCATTGTACCTCAGTCTTAAAAAACATAGACAGAAAATTATTTCAATCTTGTTAAGAACACAAATTAAATTTACAGCTACCCTGTGAGAAGCAAGATTTTTTCCTCCACCATCAGTTCTAGTAAAACTAGTCATTTACAGATGCTTCAGAATTTCCTTCCAGTTATTATATGTTTATGGAAGAGCTGCCCTTGGGCTAGAGCTGCCTTCTAGAATAATGCAAGTGAAGAGTAAGTGATCCCAGTGGTCTCTCCACATCTCAGCAAAGGAAACCTGAAGACTGGATTTGTTAGCAGGAAGAGCAAGAGAAGATCATCTTAAGATAACTACAAATTTGTAGACTCTGGTGACCTGTACAGTGCATTCACCACTAACAGCAGCTTATTCAAAGAACTGCATTTTCAGTGCTACCACTCCCCAGTTTTTAATGCTTTAAGATAATACATGCATTTAATAACTGATTACTTCAAATTTTGTATCCCAGCCTTTTCATTTAATTTTGATTATGTCTCTCACACTAGCAAACCTAAACATCTTTTGGAACATCTTCATATCTGCAGAACAGAAGTGAAGTATAAATCCTGACATATCACTTAACATTAATCATTCAGCTTAGAAAAGGTACCCTCTGGTGGTAGAAGTAGCAAGATGCAGGTTTTTGCCTGAAGCTGTAGTTTTTAAAGCAGTGACTGAGGAGAGTAATTTCACCCTGACTTAGGAAGCCATTACCTACTTCCCCAAACAGATTTGTCACTTTTGACTCAGCTGCTAGCACTTAATGGACTACAGCACTTATGTTCTGAGAAGCATCAGGCCCTTTGCCTTTTAATTTCATTCATTCACATCACAGGAAAGTCTTACGTGTTCTCTCCCTTTGCATCCACATGTTCACTCTACTGAACATATTTTACTTACCTTATGCATGCCCTGAGGTGAAGAAAACTACCTGAAGCATACTTTTCTGCTCAAACCTTCTGCTGTTTGAGAAAAGCTAGTTTTCCTCCTTTAGAGATACTGGTTACCATATTTTTCCAATGTTTACTTACATTTCATGCCATCTAGTAGCTTGGTTAAAGATGTTTTTTCTTCTTTCAGCATAAGATTTTCTGATAAATAACTGCAAAGAGACATGGAAAGAGTAAGTTCTTAAAGTGCCATCATTATTTGTGGCAGCTACTATTAGTTAATAAAACATGTATTATTTATTATGTACATCTCCTAGAGCTTTATGATCAGATTTATTAAGAACACTTTGGTTATGAGTGCTATAAAGTGATAAAAAACCAAATCTGTCACCTGCAACATTGTTCTTCTGTAAGAATATAACCAGATTATTCCCCAGCCAAAGTTCCAACACTGCAGAATTAAACATTTTCAAGTAAGCCTGAGTTAAGTCAATTTACACTTAAGATTCTATGAAGTATCACACTAATCTCACACTATTGCACAGAATGACTGCTGGAAAAGCAAATACTTCAGAAGAGTAGCCTTCAGACAGACCAATGGACAAAAGCCTCCAAGATGGGACTGCATCTTTTGGCAGCTAGGGAGGAAATCCTAAATTCTGTCTCGTAACAGCCTGTGGGTCCCTTCCTCTCCTCTCAGAGATTCAAACTCCTCTTTAGTAATTAATACATGCACACACCAACTGGGTTAAACCCCAGCACACATGAGCAACAGTCCTCACCATGATCCACAACAACCAAGTAGTTTTATCTTTCCTGGGAAGGGGGCTTATGGATAAATTACAAAAAACCCCCAAAGACTCCAAAGTATATCACTTTGTTCAGTCTGTTAACTTCAAAAGTGCCTCACAGACATACACAGCTGTACCAGCTGCAGCTCCCAGACTGAGGCACCAGCCACCATGAAGATGGTAATTGGTATAAGCTGAGAGCTGCTCTGTTAGCATCAATGCTCTTGTATAGCTCAAATTTAAAGATATTATTTAACCTTGTGCTGATAAAAGAACCTAAGATTAATTTGGAGCCACCTATCTGCCTGAGCACAGTGGCAGTTGCTTTTTTCCTGAAGCTCTAACTTTTCAAGACTGACCTACCCACTAACATCACGGGAGAGACAGGTTTTCAAGCCCTCCACGTTCTGTCCCACCTCTGTAGTGCACCTACTCACAGGCCCATGAGACCTGAGCTGCAGCATCAGCTTCTCTCATGTCCAAAAGCTCAAACTCATGTGAAACAATAAAAGCCAAGGGCACAGCAACTGCACAGTGCAGGAAGGTGACAAAGACTTTGAGTTCTTCATGAGCACACAAAGGCAAAGCTCACATACCCTGGCTCACACACCATCTCCAGATCATTACAGCTACTTCTGTAAGCATGCTCTTCTGAATTTTGGTACAAGCAATACAGAACATAAATTCAGGAATGAGATCAACAGGCTTCAAATTATAGTAAGCACCTGCATGTTTTTACTCCATTCTGAGAGGACAGTGAACCCTGTTGAGGATAATCCCACACTGCCTCCTTCCTTTAGAACAAGGGAGATCTGAGATTCATTTGGAGCTGATGGAAGGAAGGCTTTAAAATGAACTGTTTGTATTTAGCACCAGCCCCTGTGCCTGCAGGCTACTCTAGATGCAAAATGGTCACACAAAGCACTAGGGATCAAAGCACTCCAGACACAGCTACTTAGAGCTACTACATCAGCTGTTTTTCTGAAGAAAATAGCATCTTTTGCCCTTAAAAAGAACCAAAGCAAACAAACCATGCACTTCAGCAATGTGTTAAAGTGTTTGATAACACCTTCGCAAACACCAGTGGCTAGACCACAAGAAGGAAAGAGGGGACTGACTCAAAGCAGCACTTGATCATTAGTCTATTTCCATGGAAATTGAAGAGTCCTACCAGCCAAACACAGCACTTAGTTTCTAGGTGCCCAGTAGCTGTCAGCTCAGTGTAACTCCATTTGTCTCTGTAACTTCAGGTACCTTAAAAACCTTAATTATTTTTTTTCTACTTTAAGTGATTCGTCAGCTGCTTCATCCTCTCAATTTCTGCTGTATTTCCACTTTCTTCACTCTAATCTCCAAGATGAGTCTGAAAATCCTATGTTGTTCTAATTAGGGCAAAATCATCAGTTTGCCATGTTTTGGGGTTTTTTCCTCCTTCCAAAGGAATACAAAAATCAGACACCAACTATCTGCACTTATCACCTTTTTGAAAATGGAAAAAAAAACAACTCAGTTTTGAATCATACTTAAAGAATACACCAGAGTGTTATCAGCAAACACACAGTTTCTACTGGTTAAGAATGTCTAGAACAGAACACTTTTGTACAAGAAGTAAACTGTTTAAGTCATACCTATAAGGAAAAAGAAAAGTCTACCTTTCCATATTAATCCCTGCTCTTGAACCACTAGATAATATGGCAGTGAGAGCTATTTGTGAGGGACTAAACAGCAGGTACGCATCTGTCAGAGCCACTCGACTGAGGAAGTCATCAGCAGATTTCCTCAGAGCTTCAGGGTTCTCCAGCACAGGATAACGAGTCTAAAAAGCAAGTATTTAGGAAAGTAAGTAGTTGTTCCTCATCTGGTTCATGAGAACACACAATTTAACAATATTTTGCAAGGTTAAAAAGCAGCAAGCCATCTTCTTATTCCAGAAGTAAAGTACTTAAGACCACAACTAAACCAATTTCCCTTTGGATATCTGCCTACTCCTTTAGAAACTGGATTTTTTCAGATCACAGGCAGAAAAAGAAATAATGTTTTCTAACACAAGGCAGGACAAACCTGTGGAGTACACAGCACAAAGCAACACTACCTTCAAATCGATCAGAAACCCCTCAAACGGCCGGTAGGGGTTGTGGATGATCAGATGGAAGTTCAGTTGCTGAATAAGTAGCAGTTCATACTCCAGAATTTGCTCAAGAGCTTTTTCTTGTCCAACTGGGCTCTCTCGAAGATTACCAACAAACTGTGCACTGGACACATTAAATTCATCTACTTTACAGGCCAAAAATGCACATGTCAGCCTTGAGGAAGGGAAAAAAAAAGGCAAAAATTGGCAAACGCAGCATCCACCTTTTTACCAAGAGTTCTGTTCAGAAAATTGGTATCTTCGAAACACCATGTTCTGAACACAGCAAACTTTTCCAGATGGAAACTGAAAGTGACCATGCTTTGTCTTCACTCATAGTTAGGGTCTCAGATTTCCCTTCTCATTTTTCCAGGTCTTTATAGGTATTAGGATCACACCTCCCGTGTTCTTTGTGACAGAATTATTCAAGATACGTTGATAACTCACATTATTATCCGAGGATGATATTCCATCACTGAGTTATTGAGGTAAAAGCGTTTGAAATACATGGAAGCTGTTCCCTGAATTTAAAAAAAAAAGAGGGAAAAGTAAGTACAGAAGCAAAAACGGATTAAGAAAATAGAAAAATTAAAAAATAAAATCACTAGACAGAGCAGGCAAGTTTGAATATGTACTATAGACACACAGGATACACTAAGACACTAAGATGCACACAATGCCACATCATTAAATATTTCAATGGATAATATGTTTATGCCTGAAAAACCCCTGCAAAATGGCAGCTTAGTTATCTTCTCTTCCATTTTTAGACGTGTTTAGGAAGACAATGCTCAAAAAACCCAAAATATCTTCATTAAAGCAATCTGATACGTAAATTAACTTAAAAACCCAAGACTGAAAAAATCATCTTGAAAGTTGTGAGTAAACCCAGCCAAGATATCTGACTTTTTAGATCAGTAAGTTTCCCAGCATGTTTGACATTCATGTTTCTCTGTATCTGGAAGCACTGCTGTCAATGCCACACTTCCAAGCTGCTCTAGATGCCATCAACACGAAAGCAGATGTCTTCCAAAACTATTACTTGGTGAGTCAGATCCAGCACACGGGCTGTACAGGAGACACTTCTGAAATACAGGGTCTGGCTCCACAGCGCATGTAACAGCAGCCTACTGCTACACTTCAAACACAGCTCCAGACAAGACACTCTCCATCTTTGTTATTCACCACACCTGCCAAAAAAAGGGAGGACTGACAGGAGGACACTAAATATATATAATTATACATTATATATATATATATATATATATACACACATATATATATGCACATATAAAATATTATTTATATATATATACATATATAATATATTATTGTTAGATTACTATATGTACATAACATAATTATACATCTATATGGCTATGTGACAAAATAAGCCCTTTCCTTCCCTGGTATGCACTCTTCTGCATTTAAGATAAGTCAGTTCTAACCTACAAAGCAGAAAAAGAAATAAAATCCTTGTTTATTGCCTGTAGAGATGCTTGAATAAGCTTCCTCTGTGGTCAGAGAAGCAGCAATGCCTGAGAAACAACTGGATGCCAGCTCAACTTTGGGGCTGCCTCCTCTGCCTACAGTGAGATCATTTTATTCCATCACCAATCTGATTCTAAAACCTGGCAAATAAAGAACTCTGTAGCACTCAGTTTAATGTTAAAAATCCACATGTTGTTAGCTCTGTTTCTACTCTTTGCTTAGAGAAAAGAAAACTGAAAAGCCATCCATGCAAGCCCAACAGTCACAAGAAAGGGATGGCGCTGATAAACACCTCTCTGGTTATGAATGGGCTGCACTGCCCAGGAGACAGAAAAAGACAGAAAAAGACAAAAAAGGGTCTGAAAGACAGACTGCAGCACTGGAAGACAGAGAACCTGTAAGATACCCATGCTCTCAGGAACCAGACAAGCAGGCAGTAAGCGAAGGAGCAGGAGACACGGCGGGGGCAGAGCCGCTTACCACCACGGATCTGGGCATGGCGGGCTTGAAGACGGCGCAGAAATCCAGCAACCGCTTCTCGTAGTACTTGCATATCGCCAGCTCCTCATGGGGCTCCAGGAGCACCGAGTCGTTCGGCTGGACCTTGAAGGGAGCAAAGCCGAGCCTGCCTGACCGCCTAAGCCGCGGCGCGGCCGCCTCCTCCCCTCAGGGCGCGCCGGCCCGGAGGAGGCCGCAGAGGGCCCCGGGACCCCCTCCTCGCCTTTTTCCTCCTCCTCCCGGCCCCCACCCCCGCACCTTCCCGCTCGCCACCACTTTGCTGCGGAACTTGCGGTTGGCTTCGGCTCGGCACCGCGCCAGGTCCTCCTCGCTGCGGAAGGTCCAGTGCCGCCACTGCGTGCTGCTATGGTACATGGCGGCGGGACCTATGGCGGCGACTCCCGCTCACCGCGCCTGGCGGCGGGCGCGGGGGCCGCCGGGAGCTGTAGGCGGACGGGAGCGCCCCGGCCACACGGGGCTCCCTGCGCGGCCGCCTCTGACGTGAGTGGGTTCTCCTGAGGTCATCGGGATCGCGGAGTCGTTATGGTTGGAAGAAACCTTTTAAGATCATCAAGTNGATGCTGGTGGCCTTCGTGGCCACCTGGGCACATGCTGACTCATCTTCAGCCAACTGTCCACCAGCACCCCACATCCCTTTCTGCTGAGCAGTTTTCCAGCTCTTCCCCCAGCCTGGAGAGCTGCATGGGGTTGTTGTTGCCCAAGTGCAGGACCCAGCACTTGGCCTTGTTGAATCTCACCCCATTGGCCTTGGCCCATAGATTCAGCCTGTCCAGATCCCTCTGTAGAGCCTCCCTATCCTCTTGCACATCAGCACATCTGCCCAACATGGTGTCATCTGCAAAGTTACTGGGGGTGCCCTTAATCCCTCATCAGGTCACTGATAAGATATTGAACAGAACTGGCCCCAATACTGAACCCTGGGGAACACTGCTTATGCCTGGACTTCAACCAGCTTCTTGCTTTAGTTACAAGGGCGGTGGGCCTGACATTTTTCTTGTGTTAATTGCAAGTGCAGTTGGCTGGTAGAGTCTGGCACTTTCTGACCTCACCTATTGGGGCAGGAGTTGAGACTATCTGGTACCTTCTTGTTCTGCTGCAAATACAGTGAGTTGAAACAATTAAACACTCCCTAACTGCACCTGGAGCATCTGTCACCTGGGAAAAGTACCTGAGATGACTCCTGGGTGGACCATAAGCCCACTCTGAAAGTTGTCAAGATCAACTGACAAGAATTGCATCCACAATGGAAAAGTACTGACCAAAGTCAATCAATCATCTTCATGAACCTGCTTTAACAGGGGAGTTGAACTAGATGTTCTCCAGAAATCCCTTCCAACCCCCACCACTCTGTGATTCTGTGCTCTTGCAACCCTTTAAATATTGATACTAAAATGAGGCATTTTAGAGCTCTCTGGGATTGCAGCAAACTGACACACCCCATTTTACAATGTAAGATCAATGCCAACCAAGGAAAAGAATGAGTAATTCACTATAATTTGACTTGCAACATTCAATCAGAAAGGTGAGTAATTCACCATATTTCTATCTCATGACCTTCAAAGATCATTGAGTACCAAAATTTACCAAAAACTGCAAATAAACATCTTAATAATAGGTTATCTCTGTGTGTGTGTATACAATTTAATTTAGAAACTTTGTTGAATCTTCAACTTTGATTATAACAAATTATTGATTATTGACAAATGAGGTGTTGCTGGAAAATCATGCAATCTAATCTAATCTAATCTAATCTGTTATAATGGTGTTAATGAACCTCAAATTGCTGCTGTTCCAGAGCATGGCTTGGAGACCCAGAAGCTGTAGCACTATAGTGCCAGCAAAGGCAAAACTCCTGCTCCACCTACATGGGTGTTCTTAGCAATTTTCTGGGGAGCACCATGGCCTCACGTGTCCTTGGATGGTGCAAAAGTTTTAGCTGTGGTCTAGTTATGTCATGTTACAATAATGCATGGCTATAAAAATACAACTTAATGTTTTTTCAAGATTTTTAAAAATACCATGAAGCATGCTGATGTCAAAAAAGAAGTTCACTGTTCGGTTTCCATCCATGTAGCTATGAAATGATGTAATTTGACAGCATCAAATAGTAATAATACTGTTAGGGAAAAAAGAAAACAGGGGATCCTTTATGTTATATAAAATGACATCAATCTAGGTGAGTTCTCAAACCATTATATGATTCTACAAGAAATATTCCTCTAGCGGTTCTTCTAGCCCATAGTCCCATATCATGTCAGGGTTGATTATTTCATTATTGTTAGTCCTCTCTCATAAGCTGACGTGGTGGTTTCCGTGAATATCTCTGTGAAGGTGATTTAACAGCTTGTCATGGTAGCTTGTCCCATCTTTTCACCAATTGTATGGTTCTCTCCAGTATTTTGCTCATTTTCCCTGTTGCCACTTTCATTTTTGATAATGATTCAGCTTCTTTTATATATGCATCAACATTCAGATACAGACACTTGAGTTTCTTTTCATTCTCTTTTTCTAGGCAACACACACCCAGTTGTCAGATCTGTCTTTATACAGGTCTTAATCTTGCAAACCTTTAACCATTGTTGTTTTTTACATTTTTTTCACTATTATTTAAAAGATAAAGTTAAAAAATTAGTTACCAAAATTACTATGTTTCTGGCCACACATTCTACTCCTGCTGCAGTGTGGGCTGACCCCAGCTAATAACCAAACACCCACACAGCTGCTCACCACCTTCTGTTGTGGAATGGAGGGAAAATGGAAGGTAAGAAGTCTCATGGATTTAGATAATGATAGATTAATAGCAAAGGCAAAAGCTGCACCTGTGAGCAAAGTTAGAGAAAAAACAAATTATTCACTCTTCTCATTGGCAGCCTGCTCACTGGGGAGGGTATTGGGAGTCTGGTGGAAGAGGAATGTGAGCCAGCAATATGCACTCTCATGCCAGCAGCCAATGTCCTCCTGGGCTGCTCCCCAGCAGCGTGGGCAGCAGGGCAGGGAGGGGATCCTGCCCCTCTGCTCCAACCTGGGGAGACCCCCCTGCAGTGCTGGGGCAGCTCTGGAGTCCTCAGCACAGCAGAGACATGGAGCTGGTGGAGCGGGGCCAGAGGAGGCCCCAGCAGTGGTGGGGGGGCTGGAAGCCTCTGCTGGGAGGCCAGGCTGGGAGAGTTGGGCTTGGTCAGCCTGGAGAGGAGGAGGCTCCAGGGAGACCTTCTGGTGGCCTTGCAGGACTTTAAAGGGACCTACAGGAAAGACAAGGAGGAACTCTTGGTCAGGGAATATAGTGGTAGGATAAGAGGTAATAGTTTTAAACTGAAAGAGGATAGATTTAGATAAGATACTAGGAAGAAATTCTTCACTATGAGTGTGGTGAGACACTAGAACAGGTTGCTTAGAGAAGTTGTAGGTGCCCCAACACTGGAGGTGTTCAAGGACAGGCTGGACAGGGCTTTGAGCCACCTGGTCTATGGGAGGTGTCCCTGTCCATGGCAGGGGGGTTGGAACCAGATGATCTTTAAGGTTCCTTCCATCCCATCCTATCCCATCCCATCCCATCCCATCCCATCCCATCCCATCCCATCCCATCCCATCCCATCTCATGATTCTATGATTCTATGTTGTATTTGAGGAGTTAGTGATGTTGGACAAGCCACATCTGCTACACTTGGTGTTGTACAAAAGGCTTGGGAAGCCCTTGTGTTAGCATGAGTAGCTTCTAATGGAGTCTGCTGGAGTGCCCTGTGCTGTCCCACGCTGGACTGACTGGTGTTACAACAGAGATGACATCCCAGCCTGTCAGGAGAAGATATGTGACTGTTTGTTGCAGAAAATAAAAGACACTACGGTATGGGAGGGAGGAGGAATCTCTCCACAGATGGAATCTGCACAGTGTGCTGCAGGAGAATCCATCTGGCATCTGTCCGATGCTGCACGAACTCGGGGTTCCCAGGGGCTGAAGGGACGTGAGGATTTAATGACTATTGACATACTTCTTTTTATTCTATCTTATTAAAATAACTGTATTATCAAGCTGTTCATTGATGTGCCTTTCCCACAGAGACGCAGAAAGAGCTCTGGACTCTCTCCCTGGCCTCCCTCCCTGCAGTGCAGACCAGGGCTGTGGGGAAGGAGAGACAGCCTGGATGCTGTGCAGGCACTGCCCAGCGTGAGCCAAAATGCTGCTGGTGTGTGACCAGCTCTGGTTTAGCCACTGCTGCAAAACACAATCCCCTTGCCAGCTGCTGTGAGGAAAGTTAACAAACTCCCAGCCAGACCCAGTGCAGACAGGTGGGAAAGTTGANGGGCCAGAGGAGGCCCCAGCAGTGGTGGGGGGGCTGGAAGCCTCTGCTGGGAGGCCAGGCTGGGAGAGTTGGGCTTGGTCAGCCTGGAGAGGAGGAGGCTCCAGGGAGACCTTCTGGTGGCCTTGCAGGACTTTAAAGGGACCTACAGGAAAGACAAGGAGGAACTCTTGGTCAGGGAATATAGTGGTAGGATANGCTGCACGAACTCGGGGTTCCCAGGGGCTGAAGGGACGTGAGGATTTAATGACTATTGACATACTTCTTTTTATTCTATCTTATTAAAATAACTGTATTATCAAGCTGTTCATTGATGTGCCTTTCCCACAGAGACGCAGAAAGAGCTCTGGACTCTCTCCCTGGCCTCCCTCCCTGCAGTGCAGACCAGGGCTGTGGGGAAGGAGAGACAGCCTGGATGCTGTGCAGGCACTGCCCAGCGTGAGCCAAAATGCTGCTGGTGTGTGACCAGCTCTGGTTTAGCCACTGCTGCAAAACACAATCCCCTTGCCAGCTGCTGTGAGGAAAGTTAACAAACTCCCAGCCAGACCCAGTGCAGACAGGTGGGAAAGTTGAAAGATGAAACTAGAAGTTAAAAATTCAAGTCTGTCTGAAGAATTCCTCAAGGAATAATAAGAACCCTGGCAAAAAAACATCATAAACTTGCAAAACAGCAACACTCTCTGTTTCTCAACCAGTTCGATCTATGGAAACCTGCAGGTTTATACTAATCCCTTTGGTTTCTTCAACAGTCTCTTGCTCTCTCAAAATAATCATTACATCTAGGATCCAATGAAGTTATGGAAGCAGCATTTCATAGTGTCTGTGCTTTAGCAACAAAATTTTAGATATTACAGCACTTGTATTTGAAGTGTGTGAGATAAGTATGTTGAGCAGATGTGGATGTTTGCAGGGTTGGCCATTAAAATGGTTTCTTACGGTCTGAAAAACCAACAGTCCTTTTCCTAAACTACATAGGAAATAATCTTGTTGCCCATGTGGCCTGAATCTGTCATTTCTTTGCCTTAAATTACAGCAATTGAACATCTCTAATTTGAAGTCAGAACAAACCTGATTTTCAGGAAATGTAGATAGCAGAAATACCAAAGCAAGAACACCTTTTTGTTATGCATCTAATCACAACAGTTCCACTGCAAATGAGAGAATCATAGGAATTGTGTGCTTGAATAATTGGTCAATTTACTGAGGAAGCATATGTCATTTCATATCATCACTGCTAGTGTAAAACATCTAAGAATAGGAAATACAATTTCTGAAAAGGAAAAGAGCAGTAGAGAGAATAAAGCAGATTTTAATCTCCGCTGATTTTATAGATTTCACTTTTCAGAATCTGTATTTCAAAGGAGTTAAGTTTTAAGTATACCTGACATTTATTGGCTTATTGATTGATAAAGTCCTACCTTGACTTTAGCTGGTGTCCAGCATTATTAGTGATTCTAAAGTTTAGGCTGAAAGTGAGGACGGGTAGATTGAGATAACGTATTTCAAAATGTAATCATAAAATACTCAGCAAACCTTTGTCAAGTCTTTAACCAAGCCATCCACAGAACCAAGAATTTACTGTTTCTAGTGCTGTGTTCCAACTATAACACTCTTCACAACCTTTTCCCTACAGCATAATTTAAATATTTATGTCATAATTGAAAAAGCGAATAAAAAGTAGAAATGATGTAATGTGATTTTTGTGTAAGCAACAATCTACAAAGAATGATACAGAATACACTAATAAAGTGCAGAGTAGGTAAAAAATAATTCGTTACTAAGATCAGAATGGTAACTAACAGAACTGAAACGTTTTTAGGAAGCTAAAGTCTAAAGCTTTAAAACACGGCGACTTAATTATGAAATGCAGAACCATGTTGGGCAAAGTATCCATGGGCAGCCATGAAATTAGAGATACAGTCTGGATTTTCATAATTAGCTCTTTGAGTGAAATGTAAATGTCTTCAGTCTTATCTTTTATTCTGGTTTTAAACATGGTGTGCAGGAATATTTGTTCGGAATTATGCAAGTAGTGAGATAACAAAGCAAACCTTATGAGGTGATAAAAATTATCTTGGCTGCTTGGGCAAATAGGTGTATTTACTGTGTATTGTATGTAGGTGCTCTCCTCTTTGATGAACAGGTTTCTCCAAAGCTTCCAGAACTCAATTGTATGGCAAGAGGAACCACTGACTTCTGTGGAAGGAAGTTTAGGAAGGCAACAAACCTAGTCCTCAAGTCAAAATGAGACACGTTGGCATCCCTGGGATAGCACCTCTTCTTCTCTCTGTCTCTGAGCTCTTCTGGGTTTGCAATTCTTTGTGTCCTTGAACTCCTCCTTGGCTTCTTCTGGGAGCTTTCCCCCTTCAAAGTAGACATGTATTAAGTTCCATCATGTTTCCATGTGTGAAGTCTTCTTGTGACTCCCTGCTCCACCCATTGTCCCAGGAGAGCAGTTCTCTATGAAGTGATACCTGTCCTGTTTGCCCCACAAATACCCCCATGACCAAGCTCTCAGTACGACTGTATCTGACACATTATGGGGACCAGAAAGTGAGGTCAGGCAGTGTCCATCCATTGGGCAGAATTAATTTAGCCCTGACCAGTGTGTAGAGGCTTGACCATTCCCACCCATGACAGAAACTAATTGCCTGACAAGTGGATGCTGTCCTTGGCAAGTGTCACCAATTAATAGCTGGGCTCCTGTGGTGGTAGGGAAAGTTGTGGAGTGGCCACCCATTGACTGAGACCTTCATCTTGGTTTATTTGCCTGAAAATTCTGTTTTTCTTTTCAAAACATACCATATTTGCCACACCACAAGAAGTGGTGGAACTTAAACCTGAAAAATTATCCAGAATGATGTTCCTGTCAGCTTCCATGAAGGAAAAATTAAAGTTTCCTGAAGTACAATCAGATAGACCTGTAATTAGGAGGTAGGACATGTTTTGCTGACCCACCATCTTACATGAGACATGTAATTTATCTTCAGTTTTCCCATATTCCTGTTAATGTTCAGGTTCTTCACAGGTTCCTCATTTTTTTTTTGATCCAAAGGCCTAATTCTGGTTCCATTCAAACCAATGGCCCAAATACGAGTAATTTCAGAGGCATAATTAATTTTTCCCATAATTCCACTGAGTATAAGAATAATTAATATCCTAATTATTATTATTATTAAGCCTAACTGCAAATGCCAACTAGTCTAAAAACATGGTAGTGATACACTCAAAGAAAGAGTTAACCTTGTTGATGATCCTGATCTTTTCATTTTTGAAATATTAAGGAAAACCTTTTACATTTAATAATGTACAGGTTCAAAAGCATGTTAAGTGTACAGTCTCAAAGAAATCACAAATCATGGGAGCAACACTTATATATGCTGATGCAGAGATGTTTGTTTTTTCTTTAATTAAGGGCATTTCTTAATTTCTTAAATTCGTTCAGCAGTGATGGCAAAATTCCTTCTAGGCAATCAGAATTCTATGCTTCTTTTGATACTGTGCAGGGCATCTGTTGAAGGCAATGGGAGATTTGCCTAAAGATCAAGAGCTGAAGCTGGATTTTATGGAGGAGAGTGGTTATTTTGGCCATTCTTCACTGACATGCCCTGAATCATTTCTGGAAAAAGTTCTGTTGCTTCCATCCCTTGTTTCTTGCTTTTCCTTCTGTATTTCCCCCTTCCCCTTCCTGACCTTGATGTTCTCTCATTTTAATTTCTTCACAACTCCATTCTTCCCACTCACTTCACTCTCAATGTGTGAGTATAATTAAACTATTGATACTGATGCTGAAAAGTCACCACTGGATTTCGGGACTGATGATGCCCTGAAATTAAAAAGAATCTGAGGATGTGGACCTCTGAGTCATTCACTGCAACTGTCTTCATACTTAGAAAATGCTGTTGTGGCATGTTTGCAAAGATTTCTTTGGAACCAAGTGTGCTTGAAATGTACTTTAAAAGTGAGAGCTCTTAGTGTAGAATAAACAAATATCTTGAAGACCACATCAATAGGACAGGTAGGCCACTTCCAGCCTAGAAGATGTGTGTTGAAAACCTCTGCTTTAGGTTTGTTCAACATTTCAAACAGTTCCTCTAAGGTTTATGATCATGAAAAGCCAAGATAACATGTGATTAGTGATTTTGTGTTTAGTTACCCAGACAGATACCACTTTTGTAAATAAATCTGAGCCACAACACGAGTTCCAGATCTGGACCTGAACTGTACCAGAGTGTAGTGATTGGAGCTGGGGCTTTGGTTCACTTTAACATAAAGGAAAAAGGTTGTTGCAAAGGTGAGGATTTCACAGGATGTATTGACCTTGGCAACAACAGCCACGTGGAAGCTGACAAAACTACTTCTGTGCTCATCATGTGAGTTTTTGCCCTCTGGTCTAAATGCTGCAGATAATGGAAATGGATGCTCTGCATCTGATTCTGAGTCTTTAGTACCTGACAGAATTACAGCAAACCACAGGAGCTGGAAATGTCTGAAAATTGACAAATGGCTCTTGAACCATAATATATCAATAGGAAAAGGTCTGTTTTTCCTGCTTTCACTGTGTTGTTGAGACAGGGTGGATGGAGGGACAAGGTTGAAAATTCATAGAATCCTAGAATCATAGAATTGTCTAGGTTGGAAGGGACCTTAAAGATCATCTAGTCCCAACCCCCCTGCCATGGGCAGGGACACCTCCCACTAGACCAGGTTACTCAGAGCCCCATCCAACCTGGTCTTCAACACCTCCAGGGATGGGGCTTCCAGCACCTCTCTGGGCAACCTGTGCCCGTGTCTCCCCACCCTCATGGGGAAGAACTTCTTCCTAACGTCTCATCTCAATCTCCCCACCTCTAGTTTTGATCCATTCCCCCCAGTCCTACCACTACCCGACATCCTAAAAAGTCCCTCCCCAGCTTTCTTGTAGCCCCCTTCAGGTGCTGGAAGGCCACCAGAAGGTCCCCTCGGAGCCTTCTCTTCTCCAGAATGAACAACCCCAACTCTCTCAGTCTTCAGAAATCATGTCAGTGACAGGACCAGGAGCAACTATTACAGTGGAAAACAATTCTTTGTATCTTTAAACAAATTAAATAAAATTACATAGAGATGAGAAACTTCTCAGTGTTGACAGTGGACCCAGGAGGATCAGAAGTAATTGCTTAAATGTTAAATGAGTTAATATAGTTTGGCAGTTTGTATTTTATAGTTTGTGATATTTACTCTTTTTACGTTGTTCCTTATTACTATGTCATCTGTATGTTATGTGGGAGTTGCATAATTCCTGTTCATAGCTGTGTTCGTGAATGAAAATAGATTTCTAAGTGGAAATATTTTCCTGTGTTTGTGACTTTCTATCTCATCTTACCCCCAGATCCTTTACTGAAAGACAAAGCCCGACCTGTCCTATGTGTGTACTTGAGAGATTGGATAGTAAACATCTCCATTTTCTTTACTACTGTAGAAATGTGTAGTGTTACTTGCTTACTTGGCTTGCTCTCTCCTCCTTTCACATCTTCTTTATTAAAGCGGAGGTGTTCCTCCAAGCAAGAGAGGAGGTGAAATGACTTTCTACACCACCCTTTCACTAAAAGTAAGACATTTATCAGCCATTTCTCTTTTTTTAATTTCCTCTGAACATTAAGAAAGGGGAACAGTAAATAAATGAAGATTTGTAAAACTCAGGACAAGAAATGAAGATATTTGCTCACATTCAGCAGCTCATGGTCTGTGAAATACCAGGATCACATAATCCCTTCTGTTGTCCATCTTTGCTGTAAGCATGATGACTTGCTCATAGTTCCAAGAGACAAGTATGAGCAATGGATGGTCCCATGTGCTGGTCCACCATGCCATCATCATTGCCAAGCCAACATCTCCCATACACCTCATGGTCTGCAGCATTTTGGAAGTTGTTCTTTACTGGGCTTGCCAAAATAGCTCTTCACACAGTTCAGTTTATGAGCGGGTTTAGCTGGTTTTTTTTCTTCCTTCTACTTAACTTCATTGCATTAAATTTAAAAAGAAAACATTTTCTTTTTTCTTGTCTGGATATGCTGGAGTGAAGGAACTGGATCCCTGTTAAACTAAAGTGCCTGAAATAACTATAACATAAAGGAATTTGATGAAGGCTCCAAATGCTTTTATAGCTTCATTGTAAAGATACAAAGAAAATGAATAAGGGATTTGAGAAATAGATGCACCAAAATTGTCAGGCAAATTGGATGATATGAATCCTCATATATATAGTACTATTCTGATCCATTAGTCAAAATACAGTATTAACTTAAGCCCATATTGGAACAATTTTCTGAGGGCTAAATAATTTCCGAGGGCTAATTTCTGAGAGCTACTAGCTGAGCCTATAAAGTTTTCTGACTTGATGACCACTGATCTGGGAACTTAGGAGGTTTCAAAAATGGTATAGATCTTCTTTCTTCCTCTCAAAAGCAACTTCCATGCTGGAAAAAGACATGGATTGCAGATAGGGTGCCCGCCTTATGGAAATGCCTGTGTAAATCTTGAAATTTCACTGTGCTGCCTCAGGTTCACTGTTACCTTTCATACCTCCAACCTGTTCTTTGGGAACAAAGAGGAGTAGAGATTTAGGGGGGGCAAGCAGGGCAGAGGTCTTGGGCAGTCTGGACCCTGACATGTCTTGAGAACCCTCGGGTGGCAGTGAATATTTGTGTATTATAAAGTTTGCAAGTCATGTATTACTCTGCTGTAGTAATATACATTTCGGTACAGTAATGCTGCCTTACATGATGTGCTGAACTGTGATAATTCTAGTATGGAAAACTATGAAAGCCAGGAGAGGTGGTGAGCTGTTCAGTAATGCTCTGCGTTGTGTTTAGTAACAGTTATTAATAATTTTTAGTAAAGGCCATAGCTGTGCTTAATACTGGGCATATGGAAGGAAGGCAGTCCCTGCCCAGAAGAGCTGGCCATCCTAGAAAGGTTCTCTGGGTCTCTCACTGATAAAACCTGGGGTTCTAAATATCTCACTTTGAGATCCAGATTTGTCTCTGACAGTTCTTCCTTTCTGTACATAAGGGGCATAAACTAGGAGGGCTCAGCTGTGCAAGGACAATACTAAAACAGGAGAAAATGCAGTAGGAAAGTAGAGTTTTGTGTCATCAGTTTTACAGACCGTTTGATAAAGTGTACATTTATTCTTGGAGAGCTAGGTGGGAAGGAAAGGCTAATCCTGTCAAGTTACATTACATGGAAATGCAGATGTATGACCCCATCATTGAGATAAAGACTATATCTGATTGTGAGAGACATTGTATAGCTAGAAAAAATGGTATGTAAAAGAATAGATTACTCAAAACACTGTACTCTCTCTTTCAAAACCCATCCTTTCCGTCTTCAAAAATAGCGTGCCTCTCACACTTTGATTTCCCATAACATGCAAGGAGTATATGTAATTCAGTGAAGAAAATAAATATATACACCTAAGAGAATTAAGTCATGATAAGAGACATTTGGACTCTTTTCTGATTTCTTTGTATACTTTGCACAATGTTTTTTCTGCTCTCAAACCTCTAATTGTGCAGTTTCTGTCTTTGAAACAAGCAACTAACTGATCCTCATGGCTGATCCCATAGACACTGAGGACATTTTGGGCATAGCAGATATTGTGACTGCTGTGTAAGTATATGAACTATGATAGGGTTAATTTTTTCTGTGATTATAATTTTATTGGTAAAAATCTTCATTACCAAGGGTGTTGGAAGGAAAGAGCTATTACTAAATGAAAAAATGCTTTTTAAGGATACTAACGACACTTTTAACACTGTAACCAGCAAAATTCTAGTGGTAAAAAGCTATTTATTGAGACAAAGGAAAAGCTCTAGTGGCAGTGCTGTATTTTTTATTTTCCTAAGATTTTATAGTGTTGCTTTTTACCATTTTCAAATATTTTTGTAAGGTCACTCATGCTTCTTTAGGATCAGATAGCAATAAGGAATTCATATGTCTCTGCTGGCAAATTTCTTGTTACATCCCACACAGGGATGCAGAGTGGTTGACATTAGGACCTCTGCAAAACCCAAGCCTGGCAGCTGGGCAGACAGATAGATTTGAAGCTGCAGTTTCATTCTTGTGCTTTCTGCTGCTTTTTGGCCTCTGAATTTTTGCATTTCATCCAGGTGGCATTTCCCTTCATGTAGTTATAAGGAATCATACAGACAGTAAGGAGTCTTAACCAGAGTACATGCAAACTACACTGAAGCAGAGGTAACCCAACCCTTCCCAGCACTGAATTGTTCTTTATGCTTCTGCTCTCCAGGAAAGTGACAAATTTTACTCCTCAGGTGCAGGTCTGTCCAGTGCCTCATCCCTGGCAATGCAGGAACCACTGGATGGCCAAGGAAATAAATCACATTTTCTCGTTTAATACACACACACTAAGACATCAATTTCAAGAATAATTGTAGCAAAACCTTCTTCTGTTCAAGGTATTCTCCCTGCCTGTTGTGTTCAAATCAATATTTGACAGATTATGACCTGTGTGCAGATTTCACAAATAAAAGAGTAATCTACAAATAAAAGATTATTTCACAAGTGAAAGAGTGTTTTCCCCTTGAAAGCCCAGGAGACAGTTTTACTGGTCGAAGATTAATGCCAGTACATAATATAAAACTTTCTGCAACCTCAGAACCTACACAGGTATTTTTTTTCCTTTGCATTTTGTTGAACATCCTACAACTAGACTTTATTGTATAGTCTACAACACAGCAGGCAGAAAAAAATGAAAAGCAAAGTAGTTTTTGCCTTTGAATAGAGAGAAGGGTGATGATACTGTATGTAGATAGATGACACCCATCACTCATGTCTTAGGAACCTCCTTCTGCATGTTGTGGTCTCTGGAAAACTTCATGCTACAGCAGTACTGGAGATAGAAAGAAAGTTAAGAAGAGGTAAGTAGAATGCTTTAAAATAATTCTGTTTGACATTAAGGTTTCTTACCTAAGTCTTTATCCCACTTACCTTTCTGCCCAGATGTTTCTTCTGGAAAGAAGATTTCTGTGTCTGTAAGGAAAAAAGAAGATCTGAAAGTAGTAGCAGGAAGGGAAACTATTTTCTAGCTGAAATTTGCTCTGGATTACTTCAACATTGGGCATTTTTTTTTGTTGGTTGCTGTGAGTTTTATCAGTTGGACACAAAACCTGTGGTTGAGCTACTAAATTTCAGAGGCAATAGGAAGCAGACAAAGCATAGTAGGAAAAATTTGCAGGATGCTATTCACAGAGAGCTCGTCTTTCTTCAAAACAGGATCTTTAGGAAGAAATGGGAATCAATAGGGGTTCTGTCAGCATCACACCTGCCTTTTAAGATGAGATTTTGAAAGATGGAAAGATATGGCTATTACCTTCTTATTCTGGATTTTTCTTTATGTGGGTCTTCTGTGTGAGGGATGCTGGGCTTGTTTTGCTTGCCTTTGCACCACTTTATTTGGATACAATTTGCTCACTTTAGCCATGCCTGAAACCCTTTCCAGGAGCATTTCTATAACACCACAGGCTGCAGCAATTCATCCCAGACTCCACAAACTGTACAGCTTTCCTTAGAGATTTGCTATATAGCACCAGATATTATCCCTGTGCCCCCTTGAAGAGATCTCAGAAGCACCTCTATCCCATCCAGAGGCAAGAAGGATGAAACAGGCTTCTCCAGCACCTGCCACCAGTTCCTGTCTGATGGGTCAGGTCCCTGAACTGGCGGCTGCTCTGGTCTCCAGCCACATTTCAGGTGGTATAGATGGCAATTACCTCCACACAGAGCTGGCAGACAGGACACAACATCTATAGGAGCCTTGCCTTGTTTCAGAACACCAAACTGAAACCAGCCAGGATAACCTGCAGCATCTTAAATGGCAGTGGACACCAACGTGCAGCAGAGTTCAGGCAAATCCCCAATTTGTTGTCTTGTCAGGTTTTTTTGTTATTTGCATATTTTAAGATGCACTGGCTTCATTTCACCCCCACCAGACCTTGCTGGTACTGTCACTAGGAGTGGCTGGAGTCAGGAGTGTTGTTTTGTTAACCAGTATCGGTCACATCTCTATTAAGATGCTGTTTGAAAACAAAAAACACCCTTCAAAATCCATAAAACAAGAAAAGGGAAGAGCTTATTTCCCCTTGGATAGAAGGGGACATTGTCTGAATCATATTTATGGCATTAGGGGCTGCTTTTATTGAAGCTACTCTTCTTTATCTTCAAATTAGAACTGACTTATGTGAAATGAAAGCACAGGGTTACTTTTTACATATTGAAAGACAGGACTCCAGTGTCACTGGACATCCCCAGTGTAGAGTTATGTGCATGTTAATCAATTAGTAATATTGAAGAGATGCTGTAGGGAATAACATTCTTTGACAGAAAGCTGTGACAGATGCTTCAAATTTCCACCTCTGTATTTGAAATTAACCCCTGAAAGACTCTTTGCCAAAGCAGGTAGTATACTGGATAATCCAGGAGGAATAAACCTTGGTCATCACAATTGTGTTTAATTTATCCTGGAGGAAAAAAAACATGTGTCCCTGAAGTGCTGTTGGGTCCTCAGGCTGAAAACAACTGTGTTCCCTAATTTTTGCTGGTCTTACCTTACACCATTGCCTAAATACTACCTGTTTCTCAGCAGTGGTGGTTGCAGCCAGAAGGGCTTGGACATGATTGCTACATTTGTCCTAACTCCTCAAAGGACCACAAACTCTCTTCTCACTCCATCCTTACTGATTTTGTGTCTGTTTATGCATCACAAGACTGCAAATATTTAGTAGCTGTGGGGAGCTGGCTCATTTACTTGGGAAATTAGGAAGATTTGGCACTGGAAAAATCTAGAAGCAATTTTGAAATTTATTTTGTAGTCATAGTTCTCTCATCCTTCTTGACTACTGCTAGAAGAAGAATTAGTGATCTCTAGCATAGTTATAAATGCTAATACTAGCAAAAATCATGATACCACTTGTTTGCTATCAAATGCAGAGCAACTAATAGCATCCAGTGCCAAATTATATCTCAGATTTCTGCACCCATGAAATTGAGGATTGCACTCTCATTTTATCTGTTTATTTTATCTCCCTGGAAATTGCCTTAGAATTCACAGAGTAATTTCTGTATCCGGCATGGATTTAATCTGATATTTTAAAAGGTAAATTTTTTTGTCTAAAAAGACAATAAAAGGTCTTTTTTATTGTTGACACAGCATTTGTGTTACAGCATCCAAGGACACTTGACCACTTTCCTAAAGCATGATTTGAAATAGCCAGTGTTTTGTCTAAAAATATCAGCAGGTTTCAAACAGGACATTTCTGTACAACGACATGGAATTAATTTCTTCACGGTGTTTCAGTGCAGGCAGAGACTGCTACTGCATTAATGTTGTTTAAATAACAAAATAAGCTCCACGTACATACTGTTTGCAGAGAGTATCAAGTCCCTGAATACTTTTATCCTTTCACTGCACAATTTCTTATTCCATAAAATCCTGGCAGCCTGATTGAAAAAATAGACTTCCTCCTGTAATAAACTTAAAAGGATGTTCCTTTGGTTTATTTGAGAAACTATTGCCTTGTGATCTTCAAATTTCTAGTCCTGATCCCGCTAAAGAAAACCAAGAATTTTTAGAATTTTGCAGGGAACACCTAACAGTTGCAACGCTGCCTTTGATCTATAAGTGGCAGTATTTATTTGCTGGAGCTGGTAGAATGTGTCGCAGGGATGTCTGATGTTTCTGAAGTCCCGTGTGTCACATTGCTTCGTTTCCAACTATGCTGTATGTAAATCAGCTGCAGCTTCGTGCCAGCAAGAAGCACAATTTGCAGAATAATTGCTGGCATTTTGCAATGATTCCATTTTTACGTTACAGCGTAATACACATTTGAGAAAGAAGTTTTCATAAACAAAAATCCCACGAATATCCTGTAATCATCCTGATGGTTTGGGGTATTTTTGTCATTCTCTGTGTTTAGAAAAGTCTTTCCGCCAATTTGTTATTCATTTAATCTGTCTGGCAGGTGGAATATGTTGTTGTAATGCTGTTGCACATGTGGCTTGATCTACTCAAATCTTCCAATTTTGGCTAAGCTACAGTAGCTGGATCTAACCATCCCAAGTTTTATGGAAGGTCTTGGAATATGAGCCTCAAATTTGTTCTTCACCTGCTGTCTCACCAAGTGTTTAGTGACCACAGCTTTAGCTCAAGTTAGAATGCAAAGTTTGTGCTTAATTTGGATTATGTCTGCATGCAGAAGATCTCAGGGGTGACAGTCTTTTTCACCTGAGCTGGCTGGGTCATCAGGAGTCTGAGGTGGCAGCTGCCAAGTGCTCTCCCATTGTCTAGCGCTTGCATTTTCTCATCATGTTGCTTTGCCACCCTATCTGGGCATCTGATAGAGCATCACTGGAGACTTCACAGCCATTCTGCACTGAAGGCATGTCTTTGAGTGGTCCAGTCTCCAAGACTGGCACTTCTATAAACTTCTGGAAAATGTGTGTGTGAATTTGTACATGTATTACCTGCCCAGATACATTTAAACCACATCACTCCCTAGTGAGGTCATTCTATTGGAGAACTGTTGAGCCCCATACAGCCCCACAGAGTCTACCTTGTGCTAATCACCATCCTGTGGATGTCTGACTCTGAAGAGTATTCTCTGTAGATGTATTCACCAGAAAATGAAACAGGACCATTACATAGTGTGTTTTAAAGTATTTCTGTACTACATGTCATTAATTTAAATGTCTCTGCTTTGCAGTCAGCTATTGCAGCCTTCCAGAGCTACGTGTTGGGTACCAATTAGGCCTTTCTGAGAGAGCAGAACTTCTTTTTCTGATTTTGCAGGTCATATTACTTTTCATCTATGACATTCAGAGCTAGGAAGGGCATTGTGTTTGAAGACAGAGAGCTGCCCTTCTTGAACCCTCATGAGTATGCTAAATTTGCTGCTCAAGAGATTATTTTCAGAAACACACAAGAAACAGAGCCATTAACTAAATTGCTTGAGTAAGAAAAAGCATATGCTGAAAGACTCTAGGATATCAGCTTGGATTTTAAACCTCCTAAGGGTTACACTGATAATTTTTCTTTAAAAATCCATGTGTACCCTAGCCCAAACGAAAACTTCAGTGTGTTTCTTTTCCTTAGCTCAGCCTCAGCAGGGGATTAAATGTCTATGTTACTTCCCAACATTGCATAATGTAGTTTGATTTCCTTGCTTATTAGTATCTCACTCAGTCCTTTCACAGTCACAATATTGTCAGAAAGGTATAAATGTTAATCTTTCTGATAACACACATTTATCTGGTACAGCTAGATTTGATATGTGTGTGTGTATATATACATATGCAGAAGATGTCAGGTAAAGTCTGTAGCCAACCATTCCACGGTACCAGAGATGCTGAGCACTCTGCCACTGAAATACAGCAAGATGCCTGTGTCAAACAGTTGGTGTCAGGGATTGCCAGACTTGTTTGGTACAACACATTCCTCAAAGACACAAACTCTTTCCAGAGAGGTCTGAATGCAGAAGGCTCTTCTCTGGAAGTGTCTTTCGAGCGTATCCTGCTTATCATTGGGAAATAGCATAAACTAATTACAGTGCTCTGTTCTCAGGCATTTCATGGCATTGAATGTTTCTCACTGCAGCCCTGACAGATGAGAATTGACATAGTAATATAGGTCCTCAGCTCCTTGCCCTCAGGGATTTTTGACATTCATGGCAGCATTGCTCAGACACAACAACTCAAACTCTTGTCTACGTGTTTCATTATGGGCGTTCTCAAGTGATCTCTGTACTACACATGTAGGAAGGTGGTGATGGAGAGGTACTAGATCTGTAAGTACATGTAGGAGAAATTTATTATTCACTGAGTGTTGCTTGTCCATGTAATGCTGCATGCTTGGGTGTGTAGGATTATGGGTCCAACTACCTCCTACACTAATTTTTACACCCTAAAACCAGCTCAACAATGGAGTTTTGGAGTTAATTTCATGTTACAATCCTGGTGTTAATTGCTCAAAAATCAGTGCTGTGGTAGAGTGGAAAAATGTCTTTCAAAAGCCATTCCTATCAGCCACCTTGACCCTGAGGTTCCTCTGTTTCTGCCTCTGGTTTGTGTGGGATATCTCAGCATTTGCTCAAAACACCCATATTTTTAAAGGAGCAAGGATTATTTGAGGTGCAAGTTGTAAATCTACAGTATTCCAAAGGTGTTGGTTTTCCTGTAAAGCATTAAGGGAAAATTGCAATACAGACCAGGAGAGCAATTCTCTGCTCACACTAAATGTGTAATTATGCAGCTGTTGTCACTCCATAAGTCACGCTGTGAGCTTAGGGCAAGCAGCAGTTTTATTTAAAGAGCAAAAAGTGGAATGATTTCACATAACGTAACATTCATGTAAGTTATCATGTATTATATCCATTAATTTTGTATAACATGTATAATGTATAGCGTACATGTATGATATATGTTTTTGAAATAATATAATGCAAAATTTAAGCATATTGGGAGGAAGTGACTAAATTTAGCCTGCAAATATATGAATGCAAGAACAATCAATGTATTTGTGCTATGTGTGCTGCTCAGCTGCAGGGGGCTGCAGAGTCGACCTGGAGGTAGAAAGCTCTTTTACATAAATGCTCCTCCCCCTTCTCCTCCTTCTCTTTCTCTTTCTCCTTCTCTTCCTCTTGTCACTCATGATGCCTGAATGCAATTAACATTTTAACTCTTGCCTGTGTTTGTGGAAGCAATGGGATCTTCTCTAAAACTTCATTTCAGAACACGGTATATGTGCCTTGATAATCACTAGTGTGAATGGGTGTAAAGTGGAGCTTTGACTTAGAAATGTTCTGGTTTTGCTGGAAAGAGTAAACTTAAGATTGTTTTTATATAATTTTTCTAAGTTTTTCAGGTGACGATTCCAACAAATACCTCTCCCATAGTTTTAAATATATGACTTCCCCCAGTGTCTTTCTGAGTGACTGAAGGGCTCATGTATTTTGTTTTTATATTTATATACTTGTCCCAAATAAATGTTGAAAAATATCTCTGTCTGGGAGCCAGAAAGTTTATTTGTTTTCCTACAGTATACAGCCCGTGATTGCACTCATTTTTAACTTGGAGGTCCCCTGCTAAGGTACAGTTTGAGCAGGGTATTTTTAACATTGCTGTTTTACCTCTTATTCTGCTTTAGTATACACTTCCACCTTCAGTAATTTACATAAACATACATAGCCTATGAATAATGCATTAGACTCACTTTAAATGCAGGGCTCCCAGCTCCCACAGTGCAATAGTGTGTACAACAGTTTGATTGGCTCTGCTCTGTTTTCATTACTGGCAATTTCTGGGAACACAAAAGAGGTTGAAAAGGCTGGCAGGAATGGACAATATTTATTTTGTGAGAAATATTTGTAGCCTTTTCAAGGCAATTGTATTGCCAAGTTTTGCCTGCGATTGTTGTTCCTTGATTTATTTTTTTTTTCCCCTGCATTAAAAGGTCTGTGATTGCTCTTTTGTAGATTCAGTCAGATGTGTGACTTTTTTTTTAAAGGATACTGCTGGATTTTTTTCCCTATTTGCATAAACGTGAGCACAAGCTATAAATAAATAAAGAGTCATCAGATCTCTTAAGGTTTCTCAATTAAATTAACAAGGCAGTATTAAGGAAGTTGAAATATCTTGACATATAAGAGTTAAAATATAGAGCTTTTAGTTCATAATATTTTAGTTTGTTTTTTTAAATTTTTCTTCAGGAGAATTAAATGGCTTTGAACTGAATATTCATCTTTTTCATCTGGGTCAGCTGATGCTGCTACAGCATATAGCTTGTCCTTATCTTAAACAGTCACGTGTATTTTTAATAGAGGACAAAGACACTGTGTTAATTAATCAAGATTCACAAAGGTTTTACTTTTATTTGAGTGATATGTTAGTCGTGTCATTATGTTTTGCAGAAAGAAAATAGATTTTTTTTCTTTTCCTCTCCCCCCAAAGAACTACCATTTATTAAAAAGGTCAGAGGTCCTGATCCTGATGATGATTATGAGTTGACCAGTAATTTTTCCAAGTTCTTCAAGCATGTTCACCAAAATAAGTAGTATTTTTCCTGAAATGAAATGAAGGTCAGTGTGCCAGCTCTGCACCTGTAACCATCCTTCATCCTGGAACACAAATGAAGGTTTGGTTTAGAAATCTTTTGTATCTGTAAATGATACAAACTTGATAAAAACTTGAAAAAACCCCAGAGATTTCTTTTATTATGGGGAATTATTCAAGGCTACTATAGCAAACAGTTTCACAAGGTGGGTAAATGGAGCTGTAGATGACTATGCTATGTACAAATTCTCACAGTTAGCTTTGATTAATACTTTTAATAGCTGAGGATGCTGTCGTTTCACCATCTGCTGCTTGTATTAATCACTCTGCAAATGAATCGGTTTTAGCTGCCTATAGCACATCTAAGCAAACAAAACACAATGGGGAAATATCATTTTTTTCTCTTTTTAATGACAACAGCTGAACTTCGTCAAGCAGTTAGTGCTCCAAGTCCATGACAGCTCGTTTTTGATAGGTTACCTGAGCAAAACTTTATTTTTCTTTCCTCCTAACCTGTCCAAGACAAATGAATGATTGAATATGTAAATAAACACAACTTCTGAAGAGTAAATAACTCATATAAAGGCAAGAAAAATTGCAAAGCCTACCCTCCCACATGTCCTCAGGGGTGTGGAGGAGAAAGGTGTGACCATGGCTGTTTTCCACCTGCCCACCAGCACAAGGGGAGATGGTGGGAGGTACCTGGTCTCTGAGGACTGCCTGTCTGCAAGGAAAATCCTGGCTTAAACAAGCATATTTTCTGTATTTGCTCCTGTCTTTTCCTATTTTTAAAGCCAATTCCCAAATGTTGTTAATAAACACTTGAAAATATTTAAAAGGAAACTCTTTCTTTTTCTCTGCAAAATCCTAATGCAGGGTTTTGTGCTGATTCTGTGATACCATCAGTTCTGTCATAAACATGTACACAAATATCCATAAAAACTATTTACCCAGCTGCTAAAATGCAAAGCACCTTTCATGTTGCTAATCACCACAGAAGAGAAGATTTTTTTCCAGGGACATGCAAATGTCTGGATGGAAATCCCAAGCCGATGAAGCTGCCAGATTGCACGGTTCATTATGAACAAAAAATTCAGATAATTTGCTCTTACATTCACAAACTCAGACTCTCTTTTTACTGAACCTTGCAATAAATCACCTGTTGATGAGATTTTTTTGTGATTAAACTTGGCGGAAAGAGAGAAAGTTAAGCTGTGGGATTTGGAGATTTTGGGGGATTTTTTGTTTGTTTGTTTGTTTTTCCTGGCTGAAAAGCAAGGGAAGGCAATTCCCGTGCATTGAATAATTCTAAACAAAAAACAAGAGAAAGAAGAAAACCTTTCTTAGTTTGCTTGGCTCTGATCTTCCCACAACTACTGTAAATTCAATACAGTAGGATCCTAATCAAGACATCCTGGCAGATGGCCCTTTGTCTCCATTAAGAAGAATACTTGATTAGCTGAAGACGTTACTTGAATAATAATTTCTTTGGGAAGATACAGTGCCCATCAATCAACTGAGAGGCAGTTCCTCAGCGGGTGCAAGTCAGAAGGGCTCTGCTGGAGCCATCAGAAATGTCTCGTCCTGCAGCCTTGCTTCCCAGAGTTGGAAACCAGCATATCTGATCACAAACACCTCCAATCCTAGAAGGTATTTGGGCACTTGGATCCTATTTATTCAGTGATCTGCAAGTGGTTGGCCCAATCACTTGCCAAACCGAAGATATCAAGGGTGACCAAATCAGGTTATCCAGGGTGTCTGTGAGACACCTGCCATGGTAAAGGGTGGTGAGCAGCTCAGGTCAAACCAACCACTGAGATGCAGGAATGAATGTTGGACTTGAAGAAGCCTAGGCAGGGAATGAGAAAACTTGTCAAGAAATCAGAGAAAGGAATTGATGGAGTATGGAGACACCAAAACCACAGACACCACTGTGTGTTTAGGTCATGCCCCTGATGTAGGGAGCAGTTGTCTTTATTTCACACTGATCACTGAGAATAAGAATTTAATTGAAACTTACTCCTTTGCCATGAAAAATGTATGGTGCAGTAGCGGTAAACAATCTTAGCAAGACAGTTTTCCTTTAGAAACACCTTTTCCTGGTTAGTGTTCAGCAACTGTAATGTGCAAAACACTTTCTGGTCCTCGTGACTTAAGAATTGCTCAGCATCCTGCCACCCTGCTCAGTTCACTGCCATCAGAAGTGGGTCATCACCCTCATCACATCTACTTTTTGTAAACCTGATACTGATCTATCATGCCTCAGCTCCATCCTGTCAAGACACAATCAATCATGAAACAACAACAAAAAAAAGAAAACATCATTTTGATGTTGAGTACCTGAAACTGCTTCCCCTCTTTTTCTATAATTACAAGGATTCTTATTCTTGTGGTCCTTTCCTTTCTGAGTAGACTATTCAGTGGGTGTCATTTCAGCAGCTGTGCAATTATTTCCATTGTTGGCATATTGCATTGGTGTCAAAGTGTTTTCACACCATTAACATTATTGCTGGGGCTGGGGGATGCTGGGGCTGGAGCAGACCTGAATGCTGAACAGCTTTGTCTTGTGTCACGTTGGGATGCAGGACAGTGGACCAGGGTGGAAGCACCTTCTGTGCGAAAGAACAAGATGAATCCAAGCTTGCAGAGGATGGGTAATCTCATGTTGCTGCAAAACTTTCCACTCAGAAACATCTTTTAATGAGGACACTGATCCCAATCCCACTCAGTAAAACTCTGCTATCACTAGCACAGAAGGAAAGTTAAATCACAAGAGTAGAATGCTAATCCTGGATTTGGTTTTACCATGAATGTACCAGCGGTGTGAGAAGTTCTGTGAAGTCTTTATTAAATTTTGCCAACAGTTCAGTGCTGGCATGCAGCCGTTTCCACCATGGTAATTCACCATGAGAGTCACGTGGTGTTCTCTGTTTCTGAGTTTTCCTCCTGTTTTTCTTATAGATAGTTTATCTTCCTATAATTACTAACATTTTGAGATCAGAAGAACCAATCATGTCTCCTTAATAGTGCAAGCACACATGCATGTCTTTCATAAATCAAACCAAATGGTTATCTGGATGAAATTCAGTAAAGCAAATATCCCAGAAATTCTGGTCTGATGTCATGCTGCAGGCACTGTTCAACATTATAATTTTTAACTGGGAGCAGAGCTGCTCAAGGGCTACATTACAACTTTTGAGATGCCTTTGAAGTGCTGACGTCAGCATGAGAAGGGTTTTCAAACTGGGTTGTTGTTTTGTGCCATGCCTGTTTCACGAAGGAAAACAGATAAAATCAAGGTATCACTTGATCAGCTATAACAGTGACAGTGATCCCATGAAAATCACTCTGCTTCTGAACAATCCAAGAAGACGCATCTGTTGGTCTGTCCTGTTGACATGAGGAGGACCCCACTACTTGCTGTGAGCAGGAGAAGGGTTACCTGACCCTGCTGGAGAGACCCAGCTTCCCTCTTCTGCTATGAAAAAATTGCTTTGCCACTTAGGTCAGCATCATGATGTAAATCTTAATGAAAGATTCTGAGATGTCTGAGCAAATCAAGCCATTTGGCTACCCTGATGCTCTTTAATCTATCTCCCTGCCTTTTTCTCCTTGTACTTTTTATTTTTGAGGTAAATAGCATGAGAAAAAAACAGTTTAGTTATAAAGCAGTAGTTATGACAACCACCTTAGTCTTTTCCTCTCTTGCAGCTCAGGCAGAACTGACATCTTGATTATTATTGGCTTTATCAGACTCTTTTCTTATTGGAAGTGAATCAAAACTTGCGTATTTTGAAAATTATTCCTATCAATTCAAATTTTAGTCTTCTGGGACTGAGTCCTTAAGTCCTGACACAATCCTTAAAGAGTTAAAGCTCTCACTGCAGTCTTTTGCCCAATTAGGAGATTTTCCTGATCTGCAGGGATGGTATCACAGTAATTTTCAACATTGAGTCTGTTATCTGTTCTCCTATGCCATAAGAAAATACACATTTCTTACAATTGGGTCAAGAGAACACCCACCTTTATATATTACAGCATACTGTAATAGCAGTCAAACCTCTGTAGCTGTTTTTTACCTTTGCTGATTATATGCCCTTAGATTTATTGAAGACCTACAAAAACTTTCTGCTGATTCAGATACATTCACCTGGAAAGGTGTGAAATCCTAGAACTTGTCCCCATTTTAGGACATCTTTGCTCCTCTCGTCTTGCTAACTGAGACCTAAATGCATAATGAGATATATTTGCATCCAAGAGAGGCTACCCTTACAGGTTTATCCATTCAACATCCAATTAAAATCCCCAAATGAATCCGATTAGCCTGTAGTTGCCTCAGCATTCTGAAGTTGTAACTTTTCCTCTTCTTTCACAGAAGATTTTAATATTATAACATCTTGGTTAGTTGTCAAGGAGACTTTAGTGGGAAAATCTGGCATTCCTGGAATATTTCCTTGGATGTGTCTCTGTGAATAAACTATGCTTTGTAAATCCTTCCAGAACTCTGGTGTAAGAGACAGTATTTCTTGGTTGGTTCATCATTGCCATGTGTCTGACTAGAGATGGATCATGTCTTTTCAATCAAATGCCAATGATTTCCTGAAAGTTGCTGCTGTTTCTTTAGGAAGAAGTTGTGGATTGATTCTCAAATAACTTTTTTTATACTGAGAGATGCACACAGTATCTTGAGAAGCTTGTCAAGAAAGTAGCTTAAAACCATAGTAATCCTAGGAGATCAATTATGCTAAGAAAACACTGACGAGGATGGAGGTGAAGCTGTAAGAATGATCCTCAAAAGCACCAAACTGAACAAAGCAATCCCGTAACCCATATGTCCAGCCAGGTATAATTTGGATTTGCACTATGTGCCTCTTTCAGCTCTTTTTTGGGGGGTTAGCGTTTGGATCTGAAACACAAATCCATTTGTGTCATTCAAGAAGCAGAGATCCAGCAGAAAACTGGGCTCCCTTCCAGCATCCACAACATGCAAATGTAATTTGATTTCTTTGGAGAACTATTTCTTTCATTTAGGATGTCCAAATCTTGAATGACACTTGTACAGCAGATTCCCATCTACCATAATAGCTGCATGGTCNACACAAATTCTGGTGACACAGCTGAGGGGCCAGACTCAGAAGGAAGGGCAAGTTTGGGAGTAGTGGAACATTATTTCAGCTTAAACTGATCAAGGAATCACTTCCATACTAAACAAATCTGTATATTTCCCATCCTTTCCTCTTGAGCTTTGCCATTACTACTTACTGCTTTGCACAGATCTCCTCAGATCGGTCCATGTCTTCCTTTGGGAGCCCTGTGCAAAATCAAAAATCACAAAAATCAAGTGTGGCCACTCTAGTACTGTCCAAAGGCCCTTGAGTTTATTGTTTGGCGTATGGTACAGGCCATACTTCTGTTTACAGAGAGGTCTAGTGGGAGGTGTCCCTGCCCATGGCAGGGGGGTTAGAACTACATGATCTTTAAGGTCCCTTCCAACCCTGACGATTCTATGATTCTATGAAATATAGGGGTTTCATTGTCCTTGTAGACAAGCCAGAAGGATGACTGTGTGTGAAGACTGCCTGCCCTGTGTTCAGCTTTTTTAAGTGCTTCTTTAGGTCTGTTTTTGTGTGCTGCTGGAGTGATCTTGTGACAGCCTTTGGTCTACACCACAGGAGAAAGCTCCTGTTTTACCTCTTGGATGGGATGAGATGTCCCAGCTCCTCCACAGATTTCATCTGTCCTTGTGTCCATGTAAGGAGGTGATAAACATTTCCCTTGATGGAGCCTGACCTTCTTGGTATTAATTTGAAAATTATGCAACATGGCAAAACAAAGCTGGAAATGCAGACAGTGATAGTTTGGGCATGCTAATTTAAGTCAAAAAAAAGGAAACAAACATGGTAAAAAAGTCACAACGCAGTGATATCCAGGAGAATATAGATCCACAATTCCCAAGATCTTATGTTCCAGATATTTTGGCTGAAGCCCACCTTGACAGCTTCATGACTGCTGAACCTCTCTCTGCTGGTTCTATTTTGCTGCATAAAACATGCTCTTGAATTGAATATGATTTCCCATAAAGAGATGATGATAAGGGAGTTTCTTCTGGTTATAAAATCTATTCATCCACAGAAGACCATTTACTATAAACATGCACATTTTCCCTATTTGCCCAGGAGCTATGGCTGAGAAACTTTGAGTAACCTGCACCATTCCCATGCTTGCTGCTGTTTTGACACATCTGATGCAATTATTCACATTCTGCCTGTGCATAGCTTGTAGCACGCTGACACAAAGCTGGATGTGAATGTATGTCCTTTATGTCCTCCTGTTAAAGCCCTGCCTACTGTGACCAGTGCTGCTTCTATTCATATGGTAAAGAGAAAGCTGCAACCACTTCACTTTATTATTTAGCCTATTAGTTTTCAGGTGGTGCCCTTGTTGGCAAGGACTGCTGTGGGAAAAAGGAGCCTCATTACACAAAAGCAATTGCAGATTTTACTTCTTTCTCTTTTTTCCCCCCGAAAAAAACAGCTAATCTGCAGAAAAGAGAGAGTTTGAAATGAAGTTTTACAGTTGTTCTGAGCCACTGAAAGTCTCAGGAGATAAATCCAGTAGTTCAGAGTCTCCAGTCAGAGTTTAGCAAAGAAGTAGGAGTCAGACATGGGAGGTTTGTCACCTGCTGTGTTCCTACAGGTCACGTCCAGTGTGA
The DNA here is from genome assembly GCA_013401335.1 of Brachypteracias leptosomus. Classification (NCBI taxonomy): domain Eukaryota; kingdom Metazoa; phylum Chordata; class Aves; order Coraciiformes; family Brachypteraciidae; genus Brachypteracias; species Brachypteracias leptosomus. The sequence goes on along the minus strand of VYZX01028646.1, from coordinate 32,341 downwards.
TACCAGAACTTTGGGTGATAAACAGACTATGTCCAATCCTGTTAAAAAATGCAAAGCAGAGTCTCTTATCATGAGCATGATGCTGATCCTGCCTTCTCAGGCAGGCAGGTGGCACAACTTGGGAAGAACCTCTTCAAGATATCAGGATCCTCTGGCTTTATGACTTACTAATTTATTTGCTACTTCCACATTCTTGAGAAAATGCTGATGTGTTCAGGCTGCCTCTTTTCCTCAGCAGAAGTGAAATTTGCTGGTTATTAAGGCCTTTAACAGCACCATCCAAGCAGAAAGCTGAAAGATTGTATGTTAAATCAGGTCTCTGTGCTGTCCTGTGCTGTGCTTTCCATACTTGTGTCCTATTTCCCCACTTTTTGCGCAAGAATGGAAAGAGGAATATATTTTCTTTACATTTTATCTCTTTGTGGCAGGTGTCCTAGATATCCAAGATGCTCTTGGTGTTCACCATGTGATACTGAGGAGCTGTCCCTCCTCTGAAACATACAGCCAAATATCTTAAACTTTCTTTTATTTACAGCCATTGCTTCCCCTTGATTCTCAACAGCCTGCCTGTAAATTTAGCCCTGGTTTTTGAAGGTAAAGATGTTTCCCTGCCTGCCTTTTTTAAGTTGCTTGTTTTTCTGCATCCTTTCCTCTAGCCCATTTCCATGCGAATGAAGTGGAAGAGGACTTGGGCTGAAAAAGCACAAGTCTTTCTCCTGGCACTCCTTTCTAGAGAGGCTACCACAAGGCAGTGCTGGCAGCTCCTTGCCCTTTGCTTAAAAAAATGAGTCTCTGAATGCAGCTGTGAAGAGTTTTTGCATTGCATGTAGAAAAAGAACATTTGCACTGCCATCAAAAAAGAACAGGACTCTCCAGGCATGTTCCCAGGTGAGGAGCTGTCTTGTGTGTTGGGCAGCTGGCTGGGAGCTCCACCTGCTTCATCAACACTCGTACCATATTGACTGCCAGCCCTCACATTTGGAAAGATATTTCCATCTTGTTACTGACTCTTTTACAAAAATGCAATTTCTTTCCTCAGAGAGTATGAGATGGGCAAGGTTTCAAGAATCATGGAGTCATAGAATTGTTTAGGTTAGAAAAGATCTTTAGGATCATCAAGTCCAACTGTTAACCCAACACTGACAGGGCACCATTAAACCATGTCCCTCAGCACCACATCTCCATGGCTTGGAAACCCCTCCAGGAATAGATACTCCACCACTGCCCTGGGCAGCCTGGGACAGTCCTTCACAACCCTTTCAAGGAAGAACTTTTTCCTAATATGCCACATAAACCTCCTCTCATGCAACTTGTGGCTGTTTCCTCTTGTCCCGTTGTTTGTTCCTTGGGAGAAGAACCTGATCCCCACCTGGCTCCAACCTCCTTTCAGGGAGTTGTTGAGAGCCAGAAGGTCTCCCCTGAACCTTCTTTTCTCACGGTTCAACACCCCCAGGTCCCTCAGCTGCTCCTCGCCACACTTGTGCTCTAGACCCTTTCCCAGCTTCGTTGCCCTTCTCTGGACACGCTCCAGCCCCTCAAGCTCCTTCTGGCTGTGAGGGGCTCAAAACTGACCCCAGGATTTGAGTGGTGTCCTCCCCAATGCCCAGTCCAGGGGGACAATCCCTGTCCTAATCCTGCTGGCCCCACTAGTGCTGACCCAAGCCTGGATGCTGGTGGCCTTCTTGGCCACCTGGGCACACGCTGGTTTGTATTCAGCAGCCTGTTGACCAACACCATCAGGTCCTTTTCCACTGGGAAGGCAGCCACTAAATTCTTCATAAGATAAAATAAAATCGATTGGTCTAAACTAGTCTTCATCCAAAACACTTTTTGGTGAGAACAATGCAAGTAAATCTATTCAAATTGAAACGAAGCTTATTAGCTAACCCAACAAAAGCTCATTAGCTTATACCAACAAAAGAACTTGTGTCAGTCTTACACCAGTTTCCTGATTAAAACATTAAAATCTGTCGTTTCTGACCATTATGATTATGGCAGTGGCCAGGTTTTGGCTGGTCACCTCAGGATCTGTGGATTCACCAGTTTTTTTAGTGGAGCATTAATCGGGCTTGCTTGGCAGAGGTTCAAACAAGCCAAATGTGCAGCAAGCTTCTACAAGGTGGTGAGAGGTCCTGGCTGCCACCAAGCAAGGAATGAAGAAGCACATCATGGGCTTCACTCTTGAGCTGAGGGAATTTGACACTGTTGGCGTAATGATGGACATCAGGTTAGTGAGTGGGAGGTAAGAAACAAGAAAGAAGAGATATTTGAGAAACTGACAGCCCAGTACTTTTCTTCTGAGCACCTTGTGTAATCATACCAGCCATGCAATGTGTACAGTGGAGGAATCTGTCAGTCTGCTCCATCATCATTTTACACATTGGAAGGGATTAGGCAAGGTGCAAAGTAGTGTAGAATGGAGGGTTGCTTATTTGCAATAAACACAGCATATTCCATCTCAAATTCTGTATAATGGGCATTAAAGGACTATCAGAGGGGTTTCTAGGCTTCATAATTTCTGATTAACATTATGGAAATAAAATTGCCAGCCCAGGAGCTGGGCTACGTTTTGCTGTGCTTATTAAAATCTTATTTCAGACCTTGTTATTGTGCTTCTGCTGGCCTGAGGTATTTATCTACTTCAGATCTTGTTGCAGTTAGCCTATCATTGGGTGCTCCCATGCTGTTAACAGTCCAGAGGAGTTAGTGTGGGCAAATGTTCCAAAAAATGTAATGGTTTACTATTAGGAGACTTGCAGTTAAATAAATTAGCTGTTGGAATCGAGAGAAGGATAAGCCTTTCAGAGCAACCCTTTAAGAAAATTAACATATTTATTGTGTTTCTTTTGTGCATCAAGGTCACCTTTTGAATTTTTTCTTTCCTTTATCTAAGGCCATCCATTACCTCTGAAAGTTGGGCTGGGGTCATTGTGCCACATAGCAAACAACAACTCAACAGTGTAAAATCATATGGAAGGTCTTCAAAAGTTCTTCTCCAAAGTATTGCTTTGGGCTGAAAAAAAGTCTGTATGTCAAAAATGGAAGAAAATTACAAGTGCTTGGATGAAGATGGTGGAGGACTCAGACCCCAGCTTGCAAAGGTAGAGGTTTTCAGAACCATGCTGAGGTTTTAGCTAATAAGCTTTATTTCACAGTTGGGACAGGGTGACTGTGTGCACCCAGCTGGGTTCTGTGATTCATTTGACAGATGGCAATGTATGAAGTCACCAAAACTCGTATTTTATCCTTACTTTAAGCATTGATTTTGCACATAAGCGCAGTTGTACACAAACCATCAGCTCAGCTCTCAGAAAAATGATACGTATCTAATGGCACTACCTGCCTGTTATTTCTCAATGAGTGATTCTTAAACTTTTGGCCACCAGAGAGCTCACAGATATTAATTTCTTGTGAACGCTGTAAAGAATTGGCAGCTAGTCACAGAAAAGAACCTGTATTCATCCATGGGGACATGAAGAACTTGGCCATCCTCTTCTAGCTGGCAGTAGCCAGCAAGCCGAGGGCAGGGTAAGAAATGCAAGCCCAAATTAGTGCTCCCTGGTGAGGCAAAGGCAGTTATAATTCAGATCTTTGCCTTTTCTTAGAGGCAACAGCCAGCTGGTCAATCAGCATGCACATGCTGGCTGATCCATCAGCACACACATAATCATGGCACATGCTGTCAGGCATGGCAAATAGGGGGTAGGAGAGGGAGGTGGATAAGCAGCAGGAAAAAATTAGTGGGCACAGGGCACCTTTCTTCAGGAAAATGGCCCTTTTTAGTTCATTTGCTACACAGTGAGCAACTTTTTTCCTCCACCATCACCACATGTCCAGCCTGGAGAGAGTAGCCAGCAGCATGAGAAGGGATATTTGAAGATGCTCTTCAGCATCCAGCCCCGATGAGCTTGTCTCTGCTTCTCCTTTCAGCAGGTAGTATTCTATAACATCATCAGATATATATAACAGGCAAAAATCATGCACACAAAGACTGTCAGAATGAAAAAAATGTAGCAAAAGCCAATGATTATTCTGGAAGACCCCGTGAGTATGTTAGAATATGACTAAGTCTTCACTTTGAATTCATTATTGGCTTTAATCAGACTTATCCAGGCTTATAAATCTAATGACTTGGACGACCTTTAAAAAAAGGTCAGGCTTGTTTGCCAGGTAGATTTTCTGAATTTGAAACATGTGTAATTATCATAAAAATTATGAGAGAGTGTAGATCTTCCTCAAATTCAGTGGAAGATTATTCTTTTACTCTTTGTCCTCAGCAGCAACAGCTGAGGCCAGCAAATCCTTTATTAATATCCTTTGTTTTGGTAAGCATATTTTGAAAAATATTAAGTGAAGTCATATTTTTAGTTATTATTTTTGTGAGATGATTAACCAACATCTTTGGATCTCTCTTTTCCCTTCTGCAAGAACAGAAAACTTTAAACTTAGACTTCTCATCCATCTATATTCATAGTTCACAAGGTGCTTAAGGCTGCTGCTGTATTGGTGTTTCAAGGGTTGCTTTGGGTAGAAGCAAATAAAAACAAAACAAAAATGTATCTAACACACTAGTATTTTCTTTAATGAAAGAAAGAAGAAAGAGGTGGTCCACTATTTCACCTGAATTATTCCCTGCTCCTCAAAGAAATGCAGTTAGTGTGGAGTAGATGTCTCATTGGTACAATGAGGAGCAAAAATCCTTTCTAACATTTTTTATCAGAGTATCTGACTGCTATCAAAGGAGCTATGTAGAGGCTGGTTCTCCTCTTGCTTTGCATATACAGGGAATAATTACAGTTTGAGCACAGGGGCTGCCTTTTTTAAGACCTTAAAATTTACCTGGATGGGAACTTGTAAGCCATGGACATTGCAGATCTCATGGTAGAGATGAGACTTTTGGGGACCCAAATGATGAAGGGAGAGAGGAACTTTGTGTGCTGAGAAATTCCTGTTGTCTGATCTCAGTTCATCTGCAAAACCAAAGGCTGAGAGGGACTGCCAAAAGTCTATCCCTTTTCCAAGGGCAGGAATGGCTGCACCTACACTTTTTGTGATAGAAGCTCATCTTAGCCATTCATAAAAGTCATTGCAGAGACTATAAATATAACATCTTCAAGAAATTTCAGATTTTCATCACTCTTACTGTTTGAGAGTTTTTTCTAGTAGGGAATCATGCTTATTCAGACACAGAGATACCGTTCCCAGACTTTCTTTAACAACTCTTGCATATTTGAAGTCTCTTGCCATGTTCCTCTTAGCTGCCTTTTCCTAGGATGAGATCCCACAGGTTGGTGCCACATGAGAGGGTTTCATGCTGAAAGACGTGCCTCCAGTTTTCTACCACCAAAAGCCACATCTCCCTATAGAATCATACAGTCNGCTCAAAGCCCCATCTAACCTGCCCTTGAGCACTTCCAGGGATGGGGCATCCACAACCTCCTTCCTCCTCTTTCAAAGTCAGGACTAAGGAATTGTTTTAACAAAAAGCTAAGCTTAGGAGATAAAATGCAGCTATGTCTGGTAGGCTGAAGATCCACACAAATTCTGGTGACACAGCTGAGGGGCCAGACTCAGAAGGAAGGGCAGGTTTGGGAGTAGTGGAACATTATTTCAGCTTAAACTGATCAAGGAATCACTTCCATACTAAACAAATCTGTATATTTCCCATCCTTTCCTCTTGAGCTTTGCCATTACTACTTACTGCTTTGCACAGATCTCCTCAGATCGGTCCATGTCTTCCTTTGGGAGCCCTGTGCAAAATCAAAGATCACAAAAATCAAGTGTGGCCACTCTAGTACTGTCCAAAGGCCCTTGAGTTTATTGTTTGGTGTATGGTACAGGCCATACTTCTGTTTACACATCATCCTATTGCTTTTGTCTTTATTGACAGTGCTGACTCACATTCAGCTGAGAGTGTCCAGTGGCCACATCCCAAGCTGCATGAAGAGTATTAAGTTCACACATGAAGATTTATTAGGAGAATCCATAGCTGAAGGCATATGTTGACTAATGGTGGAGCTTATCGGGGGGAAAAATAGAAGAAAAAATAAATAAGAGAAGCTGGAGTGGGTCCAGAGAAGGGAAAGGGAGTTGGTGAGGGGCCTGAAGAACATTCTTATGAGCAGAGGCCAAGGGAACTGGAATTGTTTAGTCTAGAGAAGGTTGAGAGGAGACCTTATTGCTCTCTACAACTACCTGAAAGAAGTTTGTAGTGCGATGGATGTTGGTCTCTTCTCCCAAGTAAGTAGCAATAAGATGAGAGGAAATGGGCTCAAGCTGTGCCAGGGGAGGCTTAGATTCGATATTAGGAAAAATTTCTTTACTGAAAGAGTGGTCAACTATTGGAAGAGGCTGCCCAGGACCCCCTGTCCCTTGAGGTTTTCAAAAAACATATAGACATGGCACTTTGGGACATGGTTAAGTGGTCATGGTAGCGTTGGGTTGACGGTTGGACTTGATGATCTTAGAGGTCTTTTCCAACCTTAATGATTCTATGATTCTAAGATGGAGAGAGAGAAAAGGGAAAGCTTGCTGGTGGCCAGCCATGATGAGAAGCAATATGGGTACCAAGATCAGCACCACACCTTGGGTGTCCTCTCTGGTGCTGCAAGTGACTCCTCTCCACTGTACTTTCTTTTCCCATGTTAATTATTTTATTTTCATTAAGTTCTGCTCAAACACCCTACTGGTTGTTTTCCTGCTTGTGATGCCATTAACACCAACTGGAGCACACATGGATGAGGGGATGGTGCGTTCTGCTGGTTGTTTGTTGAGCTTTGTCCCTGTGCATTACAAGGTTCTTCACCTGGTTTGTTCACCCTTGGTGCATCATGTGCCTGGTTACTCCCTCCTGGGGAAGGGAATACCTTGCTCTTGCATATCGTGAAGGACATCCTTTGCTTTCCTGCCATATGATTTGTTAAGGTAACTTTGAATTCTAATCCCATCTCCAATCAACAGGCAGTCTCTCTCAGCTATTGCCTGAAGATTTATTACAATACCTTGTATTCTGTCAACCACATCCTCAAGGAAAATTAAAAATCAAACACTATCAGACCCGGGGCAGCAACCTGCAAGGTCTCAATGGTTTCATCTCTTTAGTTGGACAGGAATACATCGGTAGCTGTTTGCTGAGTACACATCTTCATCCATCTGTACCCACCTCAGGTGTAGCTGTGCTGACCATTCCTGCTCCCCCACATCAACGTTAATGTGAATAGTTACTGTGCCAGATATGCAGTAGAACAGAAAGAATTCTATAGTCAAATTGGGAAAGCTTAATGTGGAAAAAACCCCTTAAATCCCTCATCTTGCACAAAAACCTTTTCTTTGCACCATTTTCTGAGAAACAGATTCCTTCATTAAAAAGGCATTAAGATGCACACTGAACACAATTGAATCTCTTGCCTTGTGCCTTGATTACCTCATAATTGGAGTGGGCAAAGAGCACACACCTGATTAGTGATGGTAGTTCAGCCAGTGCCTGGTAACTCATTATGCTCCCACACCTCATTTTTGGTCCTCTGTGCTTCTATTCAGCCATAAATTTTCCACTTAGCTTGAAGAGCATCACAAGCAGTAGACCTATTTTTTCCTCACATTTGGGGTGAGCTTACACTCACGTTATTCCATTTGTTATGTAGGAATTACTCTTGGTTTATATCAATCAAACTGGTTAGAAATTTAGTCTCTCAGCATGTGATAATGACAAGGGAGCAACAGAACTTTCCTGACATCAGCTATGATGTCCATGCTGTATGAAGACTGTTGCTATGGGATGAATATAAGCAAAAAAAAAAAATGCAGGTAATATTCAGTATGTTTCTAATAATAACATGTTATAGGATGGATAATTGTCAGTGTAACCGAGACATGGACATAGACAAGGACATGGGCATGGGCATGGGCATGGATGTGGATGTGGGCATGGACTTGGGACATATACCCCAAAGACGGCAAAACCATTCATAACCAAACCCACAAAAGAGTACTGTCATCTGCCTTCACAGTATTTTTAACATGTATTCAGCAGATAAAAGAAAAATTTCTTTGGAGTTCCAATAATTACTCTTTCTTTAAAAATATTAACATTTATTTTTATTATTATTTTTTAATTTTATTTTTATTGTTTTCTATATAATTTATTTAATTATTTTTATTTATTTTATTTTTAATTATTATTTTATTTATTTTAATTATTATTTTTTAAAATTTCTTTAAGCCTTTCAGAGTTAAGAGGGTGCAGTTTGCTGTATTTTTCATGCAAGCTGTTCTCATAAGGAGGTCATGGATATGATACTATGCATTAAATCTGATTTTGAAAGTCAAAACATTAAACTAGCTCAAATGACTAAAATATTTACATTTACTCCTAACAGTGAATGAGTAAGGGATGGTCAATACAAAAAACTTGTACAAACCATGTACTTAAATAAACAGGGTGATTTGGATGCATTTCTATGACACCTCCATGGAGTCACTGCAGGGTTGGTATTGGTCTTTTGCAAATACTTCTAACTCTTTTTTTAAAGCTATTTGATAGTAATGATTAAATACAAAATTGTCACCCACCAGCAGTATGAAGATGTTGCAAAAGCAATGAGAAAAAGTATTTGAATTTTGAAAAAAAATAAGAGTTTCTATGAAATGATGTTAATATTTTTCTGTGCTTCTCAACGGGTATGGCTTAGAAGGGCTAATGGAAGAATTATTTTTATTTAGGGTTACAAAGTCTATTTTTAATTGAATAGCTCCCATTACTTTGAGCACCTCAGTCATCTTTATTCCAAAAGAGTTTCAAAGCATGAAATACAAATTTGTATTTACTTTTTTTCTTAGGAAAAAAGAAATGAGATCTTATGAAATAAATCATCTGCAAACACACCCTGATGAAACTGAAGGTTGTTTGCACTTGTGTCTAAATTGTGCTCACTTATGGGTGATTTTTCAGGGATTCAGAGCAATTATTGTTGTCAAATTTAATTTTATAATACAAATTGTTTTGCTGTTCTTCCATAATATTATAGTTTACAAATACCCAAATGCAGCAGTGTGGATTTGGGACTGTGGGGTTCAGTAGGTTTGGATCAGAGACCACAACATTTTAGGTTAGGTCAAGAATAACGTGACCTATGTGTAAAATTCATGGAGGGAGAGGTTTTTTGATACATTTTCTTAGAGTATTTGAATCATATTCACCCCCAGTGATTTTTTGCCTAGGAAAACAAGAAAATTAATAATTGAAGACACAATATCCACATCTAGTCCAGGTTAAAATATGAGCAAGCTGTAATTTGGAGGAAAATTTTCCTTAACTATTAACATAACTCTAAAGATAATAAACAAAATAATCCACACTTTAAGACTTAGCCTGTGGACCATTCCCAAGTAGCCCAAATTGGGAGGCTTGCTTTTAATTTCCACCATATTAGAGTAGAATCCTGCTTTAATAACAAGAACTGGGAAGAACATTTGCCAAGAGATAAATCAGTGGAAAAATTCAGAAAAAAAAAAAAAAAAGCGATAGGGTTTTTGTTTTGTTCTGTCTTGGATGAGGAGTTTGCTTTGAAAGCTTTTCTCTTGGATAATTAGTGTTGCCCTCCATGCAGGAGTGTTTGCATGTCCATGTTTACAGTGCATTTATACTTGTACTATTATATATATTTTTAGATACATGCACATGAACTACAGTCCAGCTTCTGGATTTAAAAGGGTGCAGGTGGGAGTCCCTCCAGAATGGGATTCTGGGATCCAGGGATACTTCTGCCCAGGATAAGCTTATTTTTTTCACTGTAAACATCCCTATTACTTTGAGTCACCTTTGAAAGATTTTAGGGATGCTCCACAACCTTTAGTCCTCTCTGTTTCCAAGACCTTTTCCAAGCTGTAACTTTAACTGAGCCTGTAGAGAGCCTAACTAAAAAAGCATAATAAAAGAAAGAAGGAGCAACAATGAAAAGAATACGAACCCTATTTGCCATCAACTATATTCTTTGAAGAATTTTTCACTGCTTTTTAAATTCCATATTCCACCATCCGCCCTAGTAAGCCAGGGAAATTGCAGCTGAGGATGTCTCTTCTCTAATCAGTTCTTCAAATTAGCCCCTTTCAAGGTTTCTCTCTCCTAAAAAATTAGATCAGAATAAAATATGGACTGAGGAAATGGTGTCATTTAGCCAGAAATCTGACTTTAGTGAGGTTTCCCCTGTGGGGTTTGCCCAGTACTGGCTATGATATCAAGTGATGGTCTGTCCATGTGAATGACAGAATTATTTTAGCATCCTTTCAGTATCTGTAGCTCCTGGAGTTCATGTCCTGACCTGATGTAATTTTCCAGTAAAAGAAGGGATTTTGGATTCAGATTGTTATGTAAAGTGATATGCAGGGTACCATCAGATTATTTTAATTTACATTCTAGTAGAAAATATTTTGATTTCAGCAATATATTTCAGGAATATCAGATAGTTATTCAACTGGGACAGTGTCATGACTCTAAACAGTGAAACAAACAAAAAAAAGAGGCACTGATAGTGTAAAACTTGGAGGATCCCCCATTTGCCTACTATGTTATTAAAAGAGTCAGAGAAATCATCATTCAAAATTATTGCAGAGAAACAAATAATAAACTGAACCTGGAAACAATGTTTTCAGATAGTTTTTCAATAATTTAGATAATTCCAGGACTTGCTCCTGGAATTAAGTGCAATTATTCACTGCACACAAATTACTTGCACTGTGAATACAGTGGTCAGAAGCTGGAAGTAAAAAAAGTTCAGTTAAAAGTAACGCAAAAATATTTGTCACTGATCAATCAATGAAACAGCTTCTCTATTGAATAGATGGGTTCTCCATCACTGGAAATAATGAAAATGCAGCTGTTTATCTTTCTAAAATACATCTTTTCACTCTGCTAGGAATTATGGGTCAACACAGAAATGAATGGTTGGTTGTGTGACAAAGGACATCAAATTAGGTGATCAAAATGTATCTGTCAAGGCTTAAAATGTACACATCCATTAACATTTATTTTTAGATGTATTTTAAAATCAAGCTACTTAGACATTGTTTGGTTTGAAATTATGGAAGTTTGAAGGAAGCTGATAGAACACAATAGATAACACTTTAGCAATACCAGTTCACATTTGAAAGCCATAGTGTTAAATTCGCTGCATAACATAGTGAAAAAACACCACTTTTCACCTTACTTCTTATCTAAAATAACCAAACTCTAAGTGCTTATAATTGATTGATCTTAAAACAAATAACTGAATAGAAAATTGTTTCAACTCCTTTTTTTTTCCCTTTTCAGATACACGTATATTCAGGAATGTGTACATGTGTATGCGTTTTAAATGGATCTGTTTTACTCCTAGTTACATTTGATTACATAAATTAGGAACCTTTTATTGCAAAGTCAAATCTTTTCCTCTTTCTAGCAACTGGAATATTGTTGCTTTTATAACTGGGCAGTAAGTTTTTTAGAGGCCACCTATAAAAGACATAAATCAGTAACCAGACTTTCCTTTTTACAGACTTCAGGAGTTCACAGTTGTGATGGTTAATGAGCATGGCAGTGATCAGTTTTGCAATATAGGGAAGAATATTTGTAATATATAAATTAATGGGTGCCTGGCAAGGGATCAGGGCAGTCAGACACAGTAGGAGGGGTTGTGTGAGTTCTGCATGGTGCATTTTTGTGGGTTTTTTGGTATTTGTGTGTACATGGGTGGATCAATGTCTGTGCCTTTGTGCATGCATGATAGAATCCTAGTTTATTCTAAAAAAGAAAATTGCTTTTCAAGTATGTACTGCTCTCCACCTCCCTTTCCTGATCTTAACTGGCTGCCTAGAATGAAGCCTTCCAGAGTATCATGCCTGCAAGGGATGAGTGATTATGTGCTACCCAAACATCCCTCCCTGCCACTTCTAATTCCTGTCTCAGCGTGATGTGCTGCTACCCAGCCAGGTCTTGCTGCCCCAGCAGAGATAGTTTGTTTGGCCAAGGAAAGCAATTCCCAGGTCCATGGAAGTTAAATTCAAAATGTGCTCTATTTGTGTTTTCACTCTTTGAGCCAAAAGAAAACTGATGCCAGTAATGTATTCCCATTAAAATCACTGCAAATTTTCTTTTATGTTTTAAATAAGATTTCAAAGTGTAATTAAGCTAAATCACCTGGTCAGCAGTGGAAATCTTATCTATAACCTATCTATATACAATATACTATCTACAATTTTCATTTCTATGTAGAAAAAGGAGTTATGAGAAGTTATTTGAAAGGTCAAAGACAGATGGGACTTCAAAATGGAACAAAGACCCCCAGTTCAATATCTGCCAGGTAACTCTGCCCTTTGGAAATTTTGGACATTACTTCAACAGAAGGCTTTCAAAAGTGCTGTTGGCTTAAAATGGTGATTACAACACTTAGTTCCCTTTTGCCTTACACGATGTTCTGTCTGAGGCTGGGAAGGTGAAACCTATAAAATTAAATGGAACATTTTCTCCTTAACTGCTGCAGGAAGGCCATAAACAGAAACTGGGATATCATTTCAATCAGTGACCTGGCATTCTCAGAGACCAAATAAATACCCTTCACTACTGAGCAAAGTCTTTCTCTTACTAAGTTCAGGATTTCAGAAAACTTCTGAATGAAAGTACTTTAAAACCAGAAAGTCGGTGGAAGCTGGTTTGTTTGTTTATTTTTCTTCAGGAAGAGTTTTAATCTTTTTTTTTGGTAATTTTTCTCCCTCCTCCCCTCCCCTGCTTTATTTTATTCAATGAATATCCACTCAGCCACAAAAGGCCCTATTTTCAGGAAAATCTTGGTACTAACAGGTGGGCATCAACTATCAAAAGAACAGTGAGGGACCAAAATTAGTAGCCACATTTCAAAAGAGATCAGCACATTTTAAAGTACACTTGAAACTCTGGGCCATGTATATGACAAGGATTTCTGAGCTGCTGAGCTCTTCTGAAAATATGACACTTCTCTAGGGGACTAAATTGGAAGTGAATGTTTTTGAAAGTTTGGACCCAATTGTGATGTGCTGAAATCTTTTTTAAAATAGAGACCTGCACGTGCATCTTTGAGAGGGGTGTGTTACGGAGGATGTCTTCACTAGACAGTAAATCACATGAAATCTTCTATGGAAGGCTTTCTTGTTAGGCAACATTACTGATAAAAATTACACACTGAGGTGTATTGAGAGGAGGATGATTTAGGGAAGCAGGAATCCTCAACCTTCTTTTCCTTCCCTTAGAGAATCTGCACTGACACGACATTTCTCTTTCCCTTTTCACCGGAGGACAGGTTAGTAGCATTCCCCCTCTTTCAGATCAGTGATTGACACAAAATCTGTGTTGAAAAATAACTGCCTGCTGCAGATCACTTTTACCAAGCTGAGGAGAAGCTTTGGAGACTAACTATGACCTAACAGAATTGTTCTGTAAATGCCTCTAAGGGTGAAAAAGAAGAGTGCAAGTTTGTCATCGATAAATTCCAGTTGCTAAGAAAACTTTTGTCATCATTGAGCTGCAAACAATGTTTTAACCTGGGCTGGTAAGTTGTGACCTGACAAAGTGATGTGAACAAGCTTCTTGGAGACTAAAAATGTTAGCTATGCCATAACAAATGCAGAATCACATTTGATGTGGTTCTATTTTCTGTTCTTTACACACCTTTGGTGTTACAACTGCTGACGTCTTGGCTGGACTGTAGAATTTAATAGTCCTGGTTTCAGGCACAATTTGTTTTGTGCTGAAATGTCAGCCCTATTTTAATGGGGCTAAAGCCATGCAACTGGTCAGGTTCAACAGCTTAGGAGGAAATTTCAGCTGTGGAGATTTGCATGACACGCTGTCATTTATGGGGGATTTGCACAGACAGGTATTTCTGTTTAATTTTTTTAATATTTCAGTGCATAAAATTGTGAAATATGGATAGGGTAACTGATACTTTTCTTTCTCATCAACATGAATAGATGCTTATTGGCCACTCTAACAGGGGATGAATGAATGGGTGTGAAATATTTAATTACATCTGGCATTTATTTCATTTGGCCACATTTTACTAACTCCCTCAGATGCTACACAGCTGCATCTTGGAGTGAATTCATCATGATGTCATTATCAATCAGCTTCATTGTAATTATACATAATAATATCTATTGAGTACAAGTGAGCACAAGTGATTGTGAGATTTTCTACGGAAAAATATCTTCTTAGTTTCCTTTCAGAAAAGAAATACCTCTCGTTTTCCATCATATGCATGGAGGGTGTTCAACACATTCAGAAGTGTGTGCTGCACACATTTTCAAAATTACTCATCAAAAAGCGGCCAGACAAAACCATCTCTGGAGGAACCCCATATTTAGAAAATACTCAGCACTGGAAAAAGCAAACTTTTAAGATCTGGGAGGTTTGCAACTCCAGAGCCCTGAGTTCCTCACCATGTCTGAAGATCTGTGTGTCACCCCACCTGGAGAGTACATCTGCAGCTGGTATTGCTCTACAGGGACCATCTGGGCTCACCCTCTGTAAAGGGGTGAGATTTCACACAGGTCTGGTGAAACATCATCTGGTTCCACAGCAGATTCAAAGAGTGACAGGTTTCATGAGCGAGGGGACACCACGAGCCCTCCTTGAGCACTCTCCATCAGCACCTGCTCTTCAGGCAAGGGATGCAGATGCATCATCTCGAGGTATTGCTGATGTATAGGAGAGCTCGGGAACTTGTGGTGCTGCAACCTCCTGTTCATGTTTAATTCTTTGGAGAAAATATTGAGCAAAAAGCAGCCTGAAAACAGCACTGGGTAAGTGTCAGTTCTGTGTATCATTGCACAAATATCCCATCTTAAGACTCTGTGCTGAAAAATGGTGATTTTCATAGTAATCCATGTGCTTAATAAGAATTTATTTTAAAATGTTCCTGGTGTAATAGTATATCTGAACATTGCAGCTCCGGTTTAAACTGTATGTTCTTTCCAACAGAGAATAATTCACTTCCATTCAGTGTACTAAGACACTGCTGACCACTGATTAGTAAAACAGTTGTAATCATCATCTCTTTTTCATTACTGATATCTACTACTGGTAAAAAAGCTAAAATAAGGAAAACTATACTCCAATAAAATTATCAAGTGTATCAGATCAACTTCTGAGTTTCACATCAAGAATTCAGCTGGGTGAAAAAAACAGCATCAAATTTCCTGCAACACTGAAGCCATGTAAAGGTGTGATGGAAGTCTCTTTGCTTCCATCTCTGGCACCTACTATTGGAAAGTATCTAAGGCTTTGTTCTTATTTCTCTTATAGTGGTGTAAATTTGAAGCCTCATTGAATCCAGTGGCATCTCTCCAGAATAAGAGTGAGGAAAGGACAGAACACCTGCTCTCAATAACATTTTTTTACTGGTATTTTGAAGTCTTTATTAGTTAATGATCCTTTGTAAATTCTCCAAAGCCTTGGAGGTAGATCCAGAGTGCCTGGAAAAGTGATAGGAGGTGAATAGTACAGATTAGGGGAAATATTACACATCAGAATTCAGTGATGGACATTTGGCTTACTGTAATAATTTAGATGTCAAAGATTACAAACTAATCTTAAGCGACTGCATTTGATGAATATGCCACTTTTCTGATTGCCAAAAGTGATGTTTTTTGTAAGAAAACCTCATTGTTCTGCTTGACAAGTGTCCTATGAAATAGTATCTGCTTATTTAGTTTGATGTGATCTGAATAGTTTTAGTGTAAGTTCCCGAAATATCCCCAGGAAGGTGTTGCTGGACTATTGAAGTCTTCTTCAAGCAGCATTTTAAGAAACTTAATAGTATGGTATGTACATTAGGTTCAAATGTTATTGCATGTTAAGTCAGCTGATGCAGAAAGGAATGGTAATTTCACAGGTATTTTTGTGTCAAAAGTGGTTGAAAGTAGCATATTTCCCCATCTCTTAAGGATCATTTTCTGCCAGTGCTCTGCATATATAACAACCACATGTATTGCAGCTGTTACTAAATAATTGGTGGGAGAGAAGGGCAAATTTGTATGAAAAAAATACAGAAGGAACAATGATCTGAAGTTTAAAAGCTGACATCTTACAGCAGGACTTCGCTTATGTGCATTTGGTATAAACATTTGTGATGGCCCCAGGGAGAGCAAGAACAGCTCTAGCAGCAGTAACGACAGGTGCTCAAACACTGGAGATTATGAGTAAAAATGGGTAGAATATTTAATAAAATTCAAAGAAATTCAATCTTATTTTAAGACCTCCGAGCCTTCCCTACAACTGCTCCTGCAAGTTGAGATCTCATCCTTGCATCAGCTACATGTCAGTCATTCTCACTAGGAATACAGTCCTGGGCTTTGGAGTGGTGATAACTCAAGGAATAGCAGAATATTTTTCTGGTTTCCTTGATTACGAGACAAAATGGACAATTTACTGAACTTTGGAAGGGTCCTGAGGAAGTAGAGTTGCCCTTCTGCATTCATTTTGTATTAAGAAGCAGGACAGATGCAGCTCCATCCCATTGTAGCCCACCTGGTCACATCAGACATACAGTCCCTTTCCTTTAGGGGAAGGATATGAGGGAAGTCTTCAGTGTCTGTTCCTGAATGTGGATGTCTCTTCTAGGTCAGGACATCCTGTACCTTGAATCTTCTAGGTATCTCCAGAGGTTCACTTTTCACTTCATAATGTGCAGTAGCATATAAGCAAGGAGACATTCATGTTAAGTCGTAGTCCACCAGCAATGGAAGGAGCATCCACAAAAAAGCCCATTTCTGGTCCCACCTCTGCTTTGCAGGATTCCAATTGTATTAACTTTTACAAAGTCACATTATTTAAACAAATTTTTTTTTGGTAAACCTACCAACCTGTCTACTTTTGCCAGGAAACATGACAAAATTTGCTAAGTTCCAAGTATTTTTGAGATCCAATGTTTTTATAGAGCTCCAGAACATCGTTAAACTAAGATCTTCTTACAGTATGGGGCAAATTACACTTACACTGCTGCTTAACTTAATCCATGAACCAATTTGTCTCTGTCCAGACACCAGGGCTTCAGAGCTTGCCATATCCTAATGTCCATCAGCCCAGGTCTGTGTTTTGCAGCCTGAAGGTATGTTACAAAATAGACACATTTGGGTGGTGATGTGTTTTGGAAAAGACTTGGGATAAGGTTTTGGAGACTGCAGCTNTGATAGATCAGTGGAATGGGCTGGACAAGGTTGAGGTTGAACAAGATGAGCTCTAGACGTCCCTTCCAGCCTGAAACATTCTGTGATTCTATGACATATTTTGGTCATTACAGGCCTATGCTTCAGCTGGTTGATTGCCCGCTTATGCTCTTGATGACCTGGGATGGCTGTTGAAAGTCAAGGCTGACATAGCTTATTGGGATATCATTTTGGCAAGGGGTCCACTGGACATAGCTTTGTTGGTACAAATCTGGATTCTAGGTTGGGATCAACCTTCTGGCATAAGAATTGAATTACTCCATCAACCCATCCTCCTTGCCTGAGATGCAGTCCAAGGTGCAGCATCTGACTTTGCCTGTTTCTCATCTTCCTCAGACTATCCAGTAGATGATGGACAATTCCAAGCTCTTTCATGTATCAACTCCTGGCACAAAAACCAGACACAAACAAGGCTATTTATGACAACTTTACCATCATCATATCACTCCTGGCCAGCCTCACACCTCTGTCACCACTGCATACCCTTTACATGTGCAAACTTGCTTTCTGTTCTTCTTTTCAGCAAAAAGAAATCAAGATTCTTCCTGTTTGTTTGTAATAAACAGATAAGAAAGAGAAATATGAAAAAAAAAACCCCAAAACCCTTCTAGATCTTATTTCTGTTCTTTTATGAGATCGCATTAGAATAAGTTTACTTATAGGAATTCATTCTTGATTTACAGTTATGTGAGTAGGAAATGAAAATCAAGCATTTGTGTCACTAGTCTACATTTGTGTAGTGGGAGAAGGACAATTTTTGCCCAGAGGATAAATTTCGACAGATATTACATGAGCTTCCTCCGTGCATCATTATTAACAGTATAATTGCAGCAATAATTTAATATACATCTCTTTTATTCTTTCCTTACTTTCTGTGTCATTTCATCCCTGTGAACAGACAGTGCTTTGTGCTGCTACTTGCTGCTTTTTTTCTGTTGCACTTACTTTAATTGACATTAATGTCACGCCTTCATCCATTTCTCCTTACTTTTGAATGGAAGGTGCCAAATGTCTCGACAAACATTTGAATATATCATAAAACCGTAAAATGTACTGGGTTGGAAAGGACCTCCAAAGGCCATCTAGTCCAACCCCCCTACAAGAAGCAGGGACATCTCTACCTAGGGCAGGTTGCTCACAGCCCCATCAAGCCTGACCTTGAATGTCTCCAGGGATGGGGCCTCCACCAACTCTCTGGGCAACCTGTTCCAGGGATCAACCACTCTCATATTAAAGAATTTTTTCCTAATGTCTAACCTTAATCTACCCTTTTCTAGCCTAAAACCATTACCCCTCGTCCTGTTGCTACAAACTCTTGAGAACAGATCTTCCCCTGCCTTCCTATAGGCCCCTTTCAGGTATTGGAAGGTTGCAATAAGGTCTCCCCAGAGTCTTCTCCAGTCTGTACAACCCCAACTCTCTCAGCCTGCATCCATTCATGATCTTCTGTATTACTTTGATGCATATTATCTACTCCATCAGGGACATGGCCCAAACCGTAAACCCACAACAGAAAGGCTGTGACCCTTCAAAGAATCCCTTTGGAGGAATTTAGTACTTGATTGAAATAGCTTGAAAAACTTCATGATTGTGGGTTTATTTCTTTTTGGTGATGTAGCAAGTGGCACAGAGAGCCTGGCCTATGCTGTGCCACTGCAAAATGCAGCCCAACTGGTTTTGCAGGTGATGAGTGGGTTGAAATACTTTGTGGAAATGTGGTTTTTTTACAGTACGTACTAGCAAAATGGGCTGAGTGATGCTGGCGCATCTGTGAGATTAATGGTGCCACGCCTCAGTGCTGATGCATGATAAAATCCTGTCAGCTCAGTCACAGAGTAGACAAACCAAAAATTAGATGAACATAACTACAGGATCACTAAACACAGGCAACATTACTGTACCCAAAAGGTCCCCAGCGGTACCTAAAATCGCGCCCTGCAGGTAATTTGCACAGGGAAGACACTTGAAATTACACGTTGGGACCACAATCTCTGCAACTAATTTAATTATCCCTGGGATCACTCTCATGTAGCACAGAATGAAATATTAGAGTTGACTTACAGGCTGCCCGGGGAGGTTGTGGAGTCTCCTTCTCTGGAGACATTCAAAACCCGCCTGGACGCCTTCCTGTGTAACCTCATCTAGGTGATCCTGCTCCGGCAGGGGGATTGGACTAGATGATCTTTTGAGGTCCCTTCCAATCCCTGACATTCTGTGATTCTGTGATTCTGTGACTTTGAAAGGTGAATAATGCTGAGTTTTCAGGGCTCAGGTCAGAGCAGGTCAGTGTTGGCTGTGGTGATGGTGAGTGTTGTCCACCAGCTTTGCTGGCTCCAAGCCTCTGAACCTGGCAACGTCTCCACCTCCTCCCTGCATGCCAGGAGGATGGCACTGATCTTCTCCTTGGGGTGATGCTGGGGACAGTCAGGAGCAGAGCAGAGGCAGCCTTTCCCTTCCTCTTCCATGGCAAGGGATTGTGATGGGAGATGCAGCTGGAGAACCTCAGAGGTCACAGTGTTGGATTGTCATCAGCTCTGGCACAGCAGGGTCAATACAGGCGTGTTCATGTGCATAATGAGTATATTGGAGATTTAAAATAATGTGTCTTATCCATCACTTTAATGGCTGGCAGCACCAGAGTACTGTCAGCTCTTTAGAAGCAGCCCTGTAGAAGTGCCCCATTAGACTATTTGTAGATTACCTGCCTAAGAACAAAGCTGTCATGTGTCAAGCATCTGCAAAGTGGACCAAGGTGAATTGTGGTTTTGCTGCAGAAGCTTTTTCTCCTAATGGGGGACATCTAAAGAGCAGATGGATTCTGAGAAAGGAAACCTACGCTGACATGACAGCTTGCTGAGGTTGGTAATGGACACAGAGCTTCTGTGTATCACAGAATGTCAGGGATTGGAAGGGACCTTGAAAGATCATCTAGTCCAACTCCCCCACCAGAGCAGGATCACCTAGATCAGGCCACACAGGAACATGCCCAGGTGGGTTTTAAACATCTCCAGAGAAGGAGACTCTACAACCTCCCTGGGCCTCCAGTGTCTGTCACCCTCACTGGGAAGGTTTCTTCTTGTATTTATGCGGAATCTCCTCTGTTCCAGCTTATACCCATTGCTCCTTGTCCTGTCATTGGATACCACTGAGAAGAGCCTGGCTCCATCCTCCTGACACTCTCCCTTAATGTAATTATAAACATTAATGAGGTCACCCCTCAGTCTCCTTTTTTCCAAGCTAAAGAGACCCAGCTCCCTCAGCCTTTCCTCACAAGGGAGATGTTCCACTCCCTTAATCACTTTTGTGGCTCTGTGCTGGACTCTCTCCAGCAGTTCTGTGTCCTTCTGGAACTGAAGGACCCAGAACTGGACACAGTATTCCAGCTGTGGTTTCCCCAGGGCAGAGTAGAGGGGGAGGAGAATCTCACTTGACCTACTAACCACACCCCTTCTAATCCACCCCAGGATGCCCTTGGCCTTCTTGGCCACAAGGGCACATTGCTGGCTCATGGTCACCCTGCTGTCCACCAGAACCCCCAGGTCCCTCTCTCCTATGCTGCTTTCCAACAGCTCAGTCCCCAACCTATACTGGTACCTGGGGTTGTTCTTGCCCAGATGCAAGAAAAGATTTTGGGGGAAAATTGATATATGGTTGTAAACCGGTACAGTTTATTTATAGAAATGAGATTTAAGCTAAAAAAAAAAAAGAAATCTTGAAAAACAACTATCAATGAACTTGATTACTGAGAACATTTTATGTCTGAAGCAGCTAAGTGCAAGAGGCTGCTGAAATACGCAGTATTATCATAATAGCATTAGCAGCATTGGTTTATGTTATATCTTTCATCATTATAGAAGAGTACTGTCCTTGGGGATGCATGTGAATAGCCCTATTTATTACCTTTTAAAATAGGTTAAAATAGTTCAGGGTAATTACCCTCACAATTTTGTTTGCCCTTCTTTTAACACTTTAACATCACTTTCTTTTCACCCAGCAAAGTCTGGACTTTTCTATTGTAGATAGTAAAGTATGTCAGTGGAAGAAGAGACAGAAGGGTTAATAATGTCCTCTGATGCAAGAGCTGTCTTGTTAAAAAAGAACAAATAACTGCTTGGCAGTAATTATTCATCTCTTCAACATGCAAAAAAAGTGGTAAAATATAAGATGCAGGTGTCAAATGAGGTGTCACTGAGCTGGTTAAACTCAGAGCCAGACTGTCGAATGTGTCTAGGTGCCTGTAGGCTGTAGATGTGGGTGTCTGTGGGGTTTTCAGAAGCATTTGGACAAGCTAGCTGATAAACTGTGACAGAAGTTAACAGCCACCAAAACTAAGCTGCATGTGTGAGTGACAAATGGCTGTAGTGTCTTTAAAGAGTAATAAAGAATATATGTGAACCCATTAGTCCCAAAAAATCCTTTGGATCTTACCTTAACATGCCTGAATCAAACAGATATAGTGCATGTAGTTATGGGAGTGTGTCCCTCCACCTATTTCAGCCAAATTTACTCTCTGCAGTAGATACATGGGAAGAGGACCCCAACTAACGAGCAGAATATGAACCTGCCCTGGTCTGATCTGGTAAGCCTGAGGAACTCCTTACAGCCTTAGTCTTCTCTAGTGTCTCCTGCTCTGGAAATCCCAGATGCCTTCAAATGACTTTGTTGCAAGTCTTTTCTTAAAAGCATGAAGAAGTTATGGAACTCTTTGTTTTACTTTTCATAACAAAATGAGAATGACTTACAACCTGAGGATCCCCAATTGTTCTAAATGCCACCCAGTGCAAGGGGACCCCATCCTCCCACTCACCTCATTGCATAGGACATAAATCCTGCTGGGACCTCCTTGTAAACATAAGGACTGGTATGGGAGACAACCTGAAATAATTTGAGTTGTACACAGCAAAGTGGCTACATGAGCTGAGTGTGAGATCCAACTTCCCAGGTCTATGCAGGGCTTTAAAAATGAGAAGCAACTAATGCTGGAAAAAGGGGAGCTGAAGGAGGAGACTGTAGAAAAGAATGATGTGGTCAAAAAGAGTAGAGCAGAAGATGAGGTTTGCAGCAATGTTTTACTGGCTCCATAAATCTGAGGATGGAGAGCAATGTGACCCGTGTGAAATGGGAGCAGGGAACTAGTTCTGCTGTGAAGGGCTTGAAAACCTTCCAAAAAGCCAAGGCGTTTGAAACAGGTTATTGAGTTTCTGTTCTCACCCTGGCCACAACACAGAAGTAATATAAAAATGTAGAGGTTGCTTGTTCTCTGATCTGAATCAAAACAAAGTTATCTATCACAGAATTGTAGAATGTTATGGGTGGGAAGGGATCTTTAAAGGTCATCTAGTCCAACCCCCTGCAGTGAACAGGGACATCTACACCTAGAGCAGGTTGCTCAGATCTAGGATAAAAAGACTTTTTCGGGATTTAAGTCCTTGATCAGTGGCCAGCTAATAAAAATGAACAAATAGTAGAAAACTGTTTCACAAATATTTGTTTGACTTTGAAAATCAGCCTTGAGTTATTTCAGTTCTGTATATTTCATCTTCTTTTAGCATTTGAACACTCAAGCTTCACTAGTGGGGATATGCAGAAAAAGCAGAGTTCAAGCTCAGATATTTGGCTACCCAATTTAAATTTTGCTTTTGGCCATTCTAATTTCACAGCTTGCTTACAGAGCATGAGCTGCACTGTACTGTTCAGAGTTTTGTTTGGTTCATGCCATAAAATTGAGCAAGTTGCTGAAACTACAAGAAAGTAACCAAATCACTGCTGGTTCTGTCTAGTTTTATAATGGAAGAAGTGGAAGATGAGGAGCAGAAAAAAACCACGACTTGAAGCATTTAAAAACAGCTTGATGGATATATTGATTATCTGCTGCCATAATGCTTTAAGTTCTTAGCAGGCTCAACATCCTCCTTATGCTTCGTGTTATACAAGAAAGTAAGAAGAGCTTGAAGGCCAAATTGTTGTGCAGCATAAACTATTTCATAGGGAATCTGGAAAACACGAGTAGGGTTAGCAGGATGTAAATGCAGAGTGAGGACTTTGTGAAGGATGGATGTTATCTTCACTTATGTGAAGGTAACAGAGCAAAAAATNCCCAAGAGACAAGTGTAAAAATCTCTTCCCCCTTATCAGGTAACATCTTGGTGTTGTCTCCTGTGAGGATCTCTACTAGGACAAGGGTCATTAATTTTAACTGGATCATGCTGGTTCCTGAGCACCTGCAATTGCTGCTGAATAGATGAGGAGGTTGTACGGACCCAATAAAATGAACCTCAATATCCAGCTGTATGGAAATGATTCTTTACCACCCTCAGATACGCTGAATCATAGACCCAGATTCTACAAAATCAAAGGTCTTTTTTGATGTGCTTCTGTTGCTGTTAGTCCTGTTGAGGCACCACTCTGTCCCCCCTGCGTAGTCAGCAAAAAGAGGAAAATTAACTCCACGACAAATTTGTAGCTTTGGCAGAATTAGCAGAAACTCCTGCCAGAGCTTCGACGTCTCTTGCTGCTTGCAATCCCCTTTGGCCACACTACTTCTCCTTTCAACCTTTTGAGTTTCTCATGGTTTAATGTGGGGATGTAAAATGAGGTTCTCTATTTTTACCCTTTCTCAAATTGTTTTAACCAATGTTCTCATGCTCTGTTTTGTCATCTCATGAGCCCTGCAGTGTCTGCTCAAGCGACCTCTGGTGTGAGTTGTTTTGTTAATTGTGGGGTAATAGTGTGGTGAAAGTGTCACAGTGAGCATAATTCCACCTTTGAGTTTTGCCCTCACTGCAGCACATCTTTAAATGATGGAAATCAGAGAGAAAATGTATAGCTTGGATAAAAGAACAAATGGGATTAGTCATATGGGAGCAGAGCTGAGGTATGAGGTTCAAATCTAGCCTGCAACAGCAACACTGCTGACCCCAGGGCATCCAGCTCCTGAGCCCCAAAATCACAGGAGAGGCTGGAAAATACATNCACCTAGAGCAGGTTGCTCAGATCTAGGATAAAAAGACTTTTTCGGGATTTAAGTCCTTGATCAGTGGCCAGCTAATAAAAATGAACAAATAGTAGAAAACTGTTTCACAAATATTTGTTTGACTTTGAAAATCAGCCTTGAGTTATTTCAGTTCTGTATATTTCATCTTCTTTTAGCATTTGAACACTCAAGCTTCACTAGTGGGGATATGCAGAAAAAGCAGAGTTCAAGCTCAGATATTTGGCTACCCAATTTAAATTTTGCTTTTGGCCATTCTAATTTCACAGCTTGCTTACAGAGCATGAGCTGCACTGTACTGTTCAGAGTTTTGTTTGGTTCATGCCATAAAATTGAGCAAGTTGCTGAAACTACAAGAAAGTAACCAAATCACTGCTGGTTCTGTCTAGTTTTATAATGGAAGAAGTGGAAGATGAGGAGCAGAAAAAAACCACGACTTGAAGCATTTAAAAACAGCTTGATGGATATATTGATTATCTGCTGCCATAATGCTTTAAGTTCTTAGCAGGCTCAACATCCTCCTTATGCTTCGTGTTATACAAGAAAGTAAGAAGAGCTTGAAGGCCAAATTGTTGTGCAGCATAAACTATTTCATAGGGAATCTGGAAAACACGAGTAGGGTTAGCAGGATGTAAATGCAGAGTGAGGACTTTGTGAAGGATGGATGTTATCTTCACTTATGTGAAGGTAACAGAGCAAAAAATCCTATTCAAGTAAAAGTAAGGAGACAGTGCAAGGTCAGAAATTGTGGAATATGGTGTGGAATGTTAAAATATATGGGGAAGCTAAAGGGTGAGGAGAGGCAGATTTGCCAGCTTACATGTATCCTCATCAGACTAACAGATGACATGAAAGACACAATCAATCAGTGGGAAATCAACAAAGGGAAAAAAAATCCAGAAGTTTGTTTCCAGCACTGGCAATTCATCTCAGCATCTTCTTGCTGGCTACAATCACTGTTCCTTCTGTGAAAGAAGAAGAAGTTGATGGGCCCAATGCCCAAGTTATAGTCTTTTGAGGCAGAGATTTATTTTTTTGGAGGTTGTTCGTTGCTTAGCACAAAATCTAGATCTGTTGCTGAGACCATTGTTGCTACCATAGTGCAACTAATAACAACAGCAGTGTAAATAAATGGTAATTTGAGGCTGATGATTGCACAGAAATATTCTCATCTGGGTGCCCTTGGTTTTGCTCTGCTACCTACTGCTGAGCTTTTTCAAGATTTCCCCAGACATCTGGCATGTCCTGGTCTCCATTAAGTCCTACCTGCCACAGCTGCATTTCAGCAGCCCAGGGTAAAGAATTTACTGCACTTTATTCCCATGTTGGTCATGCTAGGAGGTCTCATCTGCCCATGCTTCCAGCTTCCACTCTGATCTTAGGGCTTTTCAGGACCATAGCAATCTGTGCCTCTATCACCTTAAGTTTGGAGTCATTTTAGGCAGAGATAAGAGTTTTTTTGATGTTGCAATAATATATATATATATATATATATATA
>VYZX01028645.1:51504-132418 GCA_013401335.1 Brachypteracias leptosomus | reverse complement strand
AAGGTTGCTAATCTCCACTGGTTTAAAATTTAGTCACAAAACACTTTCTGGAGCACATATTGCTTTTAAGATACTCCTTTCAACTAATTACTTTCCTAAGTTAATTTGCATTAAGTTTTAAGAAGCTTCTCTGGGATTGTGAAACTAGTTATAATCACAGGAGGCTCTTAGAGCAATAAGTAGAATAAATATCCCCTCTATTTCCCTTCTTCATTAACAACAAATATATTCTACTCTTCATTGATCAGACTTGAGCAGAAGAATTCAAGACTATTAACCATATGTTACTTGCACTTGTGTTACAAAGTACCTCCAAGTATAAATAGGAAATAGCTCCGTTTCCATTTGGTGGTTTTTGTTGCGTTGTGTTGAATTAACTGTGTGTAACTTGTGAAGTCATAATAGAAGGCTTTGCTTCTGAACAGGTAATAGCAGCCTTACTGAGAAGATTGTCATTAACAATGTCTGTGTGGTCAGAAAAGATTTTTTAGAGAAAAACAAAACAACAACCACAAAAACCAATCCAGTAATATTTCTGTTTCTGTTACACAGGATAACAAAAAGATGAAGAAATCATTAGAAGAAGAACAAAGAGCTCGCAAGGACTTGGAGAAGCTTGTTAGAAAAGTTCTAAAGAACATGAATGATCCATCTTGGGATGAAACCAATTTATAACTATTTTTTTTCTCTTTTTTTTTTTTTTTTCTTTCCCCTTTTTCTTTCTGTTGAAAGACCAGTTGTAAAACTGAGCTGGGAAGCCTTCTGACATTAGTCAGTGTTGCATCAAGAGCACTACAAAACAGGATTTAACTGGATCTAGTGATTTCTTGCTCTGAACATACAGAAACAGTCAAGCCATTTACTGAAGCAATCTGTACTTTAAGTGTGGAGACCGCGGATCCTGAACTCTACTAAACTTAATTTGTTTGCATCTAAATTACCTCATTTTGCAGAAAGTGCAGCACCTGACTAAAAGTCCATGTTTTTCAGTGGCTTTTTAATTAAATATATATTTTTCTTGTAAATATCTGTAATTTTGAATGCATATGTGATTGATGTATCAGGGCTGATATGTTATTTTTTTTCTCTTGTTATTCTAATGGTCATAAGTGTTAGAAATGATGGCAGTACTGTCTTACCTAAGAAAGGTCAGAGCTCTTTGTGGATAATTACGGATTTGTTCCAAATTATCCACTCATCACACATGCAAATTTAAAAACCTATTTTTCCTACTGACCACTGTATTTAAATCCTTCACTGTTATTTATGTCTGTGCATACATTTTTAAACAGTTTACAATTCTTTAAGAACAGTATTAAAATACAGAAATTTGTTTATTGACAATAGAAGGAATTTTTAACAAAACTAACGCCCATGATTTCTGTTCACGTACACTCGTTTGGCAAACTAATCTGTTGTGCTTTGTCCACCAAAAGACTGATGTACTTGCCTGCTTTTTATGACTGTGATTTTTAGGTGGTTATGTACTATTTCTATTATTGTGCTTAAACATGCAGCTGGCTGATAATTTAATAGATCATACAGTTTGTTAAAGCAAAAAAAAAAAAAATCAATCTAATCCAGAATTTTGTGAATAAATTGTTGCTATTTATGTTTTATGGTCACAACAATTAAATTTTAGCTAACCTTTGTGCATAAGACACATGGGCTAGGCCAGGCTACATTCAGAGCTTTGTTTTTATACCACTATGTACAACTCTCTCTTTGGAAATCCCAGACTGTGGAAGCAGTTATTCCTTTCCCACCTGTTTTCTCAACATGATGCTGGTTTCTATCCTACTAGGATTTAAATGGAAAGAAATCTGGAAATAAGATTTTTCTTTTTTTTAATCATACTGTAATTCATAATTTGCACTGTTGACAGATTTGGAAATACATAAATGAACGTTTATTCCCTAGTCTGATAGGTGCAATTACTGCAGTCTTTTCTCGTATATAAATTAGGAGATGCTACATCACTGCAAATGGTGAGCTTCGGTTGGAGCACTTAAAATACTAATCCCATTAAAGCTCATGGTTGGTGTTTCATTGATTTCAGCAAACTTTGGATTAAACTCCAGATGGTGCAGTTTTCTGAGGGGTTTTTCTTCAGCTGACAGTCAGAAGTGCAGGTATGGCACAGACCTGAGTTGCACCTTATGTCATCCTGATTTTCTAGTGCCCTTTAATTCCTGTTAAACTCAGTGCTCCAACTTGAGCAAACGAGATCTTTGAGTTGGAGCCAGGGTGATAAAGGTAGTAAGAATTATTATGCACATTTTGAGTCTAGTTAAAAATCTTTTTTTAAAGCTATCCATTTTTCTCAGCCAAGAACAACTTATTTTTTTTAAATAGGAAAGAATGTCTGTGACTATAAACTTGAGAAACAGTTCTGTGGGAATGCATACTTAAGAATCTGAATAGACAATTAGTTGTCTGATTTTAAAAGCTGAATATATTTTAATTTGTGTTCCTACAATTTAAAAATGTCTTTCCTTAATTCCTAAAGGAGGAGATGGGATAAGAAAACTAAAAATGTCCACAGTATCAGAGTTACGTATATTCACAGAACTTTAGATTTATGATACCAAAAGCTTTTCCTGTTGTTCGAAGTTGCTCAAAAATGTGGACTGACATTTATATTGATCTTCATATTTAGAACATACTGTTGCTGAAAGCTAAGTGATACTAAACCCTGCAAATTCATAGCATCTTGGCAAAGTTTAGGTTTGGGAATGCTGATCTAATTAGAATTTTGCTAACATTTTTACTTTCTTACATTCAGGCTATTTTCAGAGTGCATTTTAATTTTCAATTGAGTACATGCGAAAGGACATTCCAGAGGAACAAATATAAAAGGAAAACATTAATCTTAGCAGCATTTAGCAAATCTTAACTCAGGAACAACTTCCATCATAACAATTTGTTTGACTTTATATTGTACAGAGTGGCATTGCTATGTAAATTTGCTGACTCTTAGTACCTGTCATGATTATTGTTGCTGACGGTACCCCTATACTGACATCTAATGAACATGCCTTAAACACTGGGATTAAGCAGTTGTTAAATATGACCACGACTGAGGGACTGATTTTATTCAAGATGGATTGGGGTGACTGATTTTTACAAAAAGGAAAAAAACTCCAACTAATATTGTAGGTAGTTTTTGTCTTCTAGTGCAGAGAGTGAGCTTCGGGCCTTTGGGAACCAAGGAGTATCTGAACTTTTTCCTTTTGACAATTTGTTATACTGTATATAGACTGTAAATTTCACCATGGACCTTCTGAATTGTTGGAAACTTTGTATAAGCATGGATAAATGGGGCACTGTTTATTTAACCTATTAAAGGGTTATTTCTTTGCTCTCATCATTTAGGGATGAGGAGATGAAGCCATTTCTTATCCTATAGATGTGAAGCACTTTCAGTTCTGAACTGTCCAAAATGTAGCATAACATTTCTCTGTACTTACTGATGTGTGCGTGTTTGTCTCACCATGTCATGACATCTTAAGATTTGAACAACTGACTGCCTTTGCATAAACCTTGTTAATGCAAATCATTTAGGGAATTTAGAGTGTCTGTTTACGGTATCTGTGGAGAACTCAAGTTTAGTTTAGACATCACAGTAATATCCTGGTATCGACTACTAAAGTGTTTATGCTACATTGTTGTAATTAAACCATGATTTTTTCCCCTACCCATGAAGTGTTACATTTCATCTGCTCTATGGGATATGAGTTTAAGAAGGAAAATTACTTTTTTTTTTTTACGATTCATATAAACAACCTCTGCTGTGTAATTGTGGATATACTACCTTGAAAGGGCTTTTTCATGGTCTTTTATAATAGCAAATTGATGCCTGTAAAACAAAGCAAGGGCTGTTTAGAGGAGTGAGAATGAGGATCTTAACTGTCTTGCACTGAGGAATTTTTACTTTCTTTGGCAACTTGACCTGCTAAGGTAATGTAAGAGGTGGAGGAGATCAAAGAGACGGTAATGAAAGGGAAGAAAGCAAGAAACACTAGAAAATCAAATTGCTGTGTATGTAAAATACTTGTCTGCAGGCATGCTTTATTTGAAAGGACCTGAAATTTGTAAGTGTATCATAGGGAGTTTGGTGCTACCTGAAACTGGGGAGTGGGGTGATTTCTATGGTAGGAACATCATCACTATTGCTTTTTTGCAGGATGATGGGGTGGGTAAAGGAAAGCGTAGGGAGTAATTTGGAAGGATGGTTTCAGTCTTTGAATAAGGCATTTGAAAGGGTTAATAACTGAGCTTAGATATGTGAAATAATATTTTTATTCCATCTTAGTTTATCCAGGAGGTATACTTGGAGGAAAAAAAAGGAGTTTTAAGTGTAGCATTTTATAACTTCTGTCAGAAGAAATCTCATGCTTTCCAACTTTCCTCTTGGTTTATCACTGTAAAGACAAATATTTCCCATAATTTGAAATAAGCTTTTACTTGTCCTCTGAAGTGTTTTGGGAATTTTCTTTTGCAGTGTTTTTTATTGTGGTGGGTTGACTGTGGCTGGCTGCCACACCCCCACCCAGCTGCTCTCTAACTCCTCTTCCTCAGCAGGAGAAGCTTGTGGGTTGAGATAAAAGACAACATTTTTAAATGGCAAGGAATTAGAGTTGGAAAGTGAGGAACAGAGAGAAAAACTAAGCCACCTTTTCCCTACCCTACTCCTTCTTCCCAGGCTGAACTTCACCCCTTCATTTTCAATGTCCTGATCTTCTCCTGTCCCCCCATTAAGCAATGCAGGGATGTGGGGAATGGGGTTGTGGTCTGTCCATAACAGATCCTCTTTCCTTCTCCTCCTCCTTCATGCTTTTCCCTATTCCAGTGTGGATCTTCTCCATGTCCCGCAGTCCTTCAAGGATAAATCTGCTCCAATGTGTGTTCCCCATGGGCTACCGTTCCTGCCAGGAGCCTGCCCAGTGTGGACCCTGTGGACTGCAGCTTCTTTCAGGACACCTGCTCCAGCATGGCGTTTTCCTCAGGCTACAGTGTGGTTATCTTCTCTGGCATGGACTTCAAGGGCTGCAGGGGGACAACCTGTTTCATCATGGTCTTCTCCACGCATGTAACAACTTGTTGATTATGGGAGTGAGAGGCCTAAAATAGTCAGGGAAGGTATGGGTGAAATGTGTGTGGATCTGTATGTGTGGCATGAGTCCAGCAGTGATGATGCTGAGGGGTTCCAGAAATGCAGAGTTTGCACTTTGGAGAAACGCCAAGATGAACTTTGAGATTAATTTGGTCTGCAAGGCATGCTTCATAATCTGGAAAAGGGATGTAGGCTTGCCATATTTCACCTGGTGTGCTCTGCACTTGATCTTTCTCTTTAATTCATGTGAATCAAGTATCACCTTGGAAGGGGAGGTGAGCCTGAATTTGGAACTAAATTAACCTCCTGAGATTTTCATTAATTTGAGTGGTTGCCCTCAAGCCACCTCTCAGGCTCAAATTTAATTCTTGTGGTGTTAGAAGGAAGGAGAGCTACAGTTCAGTGAGTTACTGTGAACAGTTACAGCTGTGTTGCTACTTGCATAGTGCAGATCTTAGCAGTCCAGCATTTGCTCAGATGCTTCCATTAGTTCCTGAAGATTCTCACTGATGTCATTCCCTTTCCCTGTTGAACACGCACAGGCTCTCCTTCATGCATGGCAGAGGGAGCTTCTGTTGTTCTACTCCAAGAAGAGTCTTGAGCAGGACATGAATCTGTCCCATCCCCCATTTGCCTGACTGAGCCATGTACACCTGCAGGCCTATCTGCTGGCTTCCCAGTTACCAGGGCAACGCTAACAAGCCTGGGCAGGTGAGGCCTGTGCGTGTCCCACCGCATCCTTCTGACTCTCCTCTGAGTAAGCAGTGGGTGTGATCATGAGGATGGTTTGAGACTGACATCTAAAAGGCAATGGAGACTGATACAGTAAGAAAACTTTTACCTACTGTTATGTACAAGTTCCAGAAATGTGGCATGCCCTATGTGACACTAAGGATATCATGGAATTGTAGAATATCTCCAGTTGGAAAGGACCTGTAAGGACCAAGTCCAGCTTCCTGCTCCTCACAGGACTACCTAAAACTAAACTATATGACTAAGAGTGTTGTCCAGATGTTCCTTGTACTCTTGACAGGCTTGGGGCTGTGACCACTGCCCTGGGGAGCCTGTTCCAGTGACTGATTCACCTTCTCAGTGAAGAACCTTTTCCTAATGTTCAATCTGATGTTACATGTAGGCCTGGTGAGATTCCCCAAACGATTTATGTTTTTTTTTCTATCCAGTGTACTTGTTTAAACATCTCTTGCCTGTCATAGCTCAGTGTTCGCTGTAGACACAGCTGTCTAGAAATAGCATGTTTTTGCAGTATTTTTCCAGCAGGGGACTGTGTTAGCTTCTTTGTCAGAAACTACTCAGTTTCCCTGAATTTGTTAATATTTGTACTTTTGTATGCTTTTATAACTGACTGGAGTTAGCTTTTTGTATTCTTTGGAGCTGTTTTTCAAGCTCCAGAAAATAGTCCATTAACCTTTAGTCTTGCTGAACAAAAGTAGAACGTCACAGCAGAAAGTGTTCACGTAGCATTTGACTTAGCTGTGTGTAGGGGATTTGGGGGTTTTTTAGCACTTTTCCATGGCACATGTGACTTACCACAGCATCTGTACGTTCAGCATCACAAGGGCTCTTTCAGCACAAGGCGATGTGAAGGTAACACAGGATTAGGTTTATTGTGAGGCGAAACTAAGCGAGGAATTTGGCTGTGATCACTTGCTTGTTTAATCTCAGGTCCTACTTTAAGGCAGGCAGAATTTCAGAGGAACTGAGAAACATTCACTGCTATAGGACTGGTCTTACCAGTTCCCCCAAGAAGTCCCTGCTCTGAGGTTGAGGTGAGAAAACAGAGATGGTGCAATGCATGCTCCATCCGCTGCACTCTCTCGTTACTATCTACTTTACCAATCAAGATTTCTGCTGTGAATTTAAGATACAGGACTGTTGTACCTGTGCTGGGAAGGGGCTCTTTTCTGATGGCAGAGAGGGAGTATGATGAATCCCTTGGACACAAAGCTAAGCATGTGAAAATGCAGGTTCAGGAAAGTGATTCGACCCTGCCCTGCCCACCAGCTTCAGAAGGATTTCTGCCTCAGCATTCAGATCTGGTTGCATGTGTTTGTTGGCTGTCTCACTGACCACCACCACTACTTTGCTGTCATTGTGGAAAATAAAAGCATGTCCTCTAGGCTGTCCAGAGCACCAGCTGCTTCCAGATTATGTCCAGATGCTTCAAAATTATGAGCAGGGGAGCAGCAGCCTAAGATGCTTTCCCATTCCTTGCCTTTGTCTTAGATTTCTGTCAATGGATTTTTCTGTTCTCCATAAAGTCACACTGTGGTCCTTTGGTATCCTTTAGGTCAAAGAGGAAATAAACGGATTTAGTCCAATATGATCCCTAGACGTCATTGAGATGATTCTAGGTTTGGTATCCAGTAAAACCTTTCCCCTTTGTGATCAGTCAACGTTGGTGACAGTGCAGTTAGGATATCATAGAATCATTCATGTTGGAAAAGACCTTTTAAGATTATAAAGTTCAACAGTTAACACTGCCAAGTTCACCACTAAATCATGTCCATCAGTGCCATGTTTACACATCTTTTAAACACCTCTAGGGATGGTGACTCAACCACTTCCCTGGACAGACTGTTCCAATGTCTGACAACCCTTTTGGTAAAGAAATCTGTTATTTTTTCATCAGCAACTTCTGCATCTTTGCTGCTGAATGAATTTCCACTCCCTACCCCCACTGAGATGTGTAAGATGCTGTGTGTCTTAGTAGAAAGACATTTAAGATGTGCTCCAGTGCACCCAACACATAACGGAGCAGTCTGAAGGACCTTGTTAGCACACCATTCCTCAAATATTAGCATATGGCCCCATAGTTTATCACTAGGGAGCCTCATTTTATTCTTTTCCCCCTTCAAATAGCCATGAGCCCTGCTAACTCTTGTGCAAAGATCCTTTTCCCTCTTTGACAGGCGTACTCTGTCTGTTGCCAGCAGGTCTGGTACCATGTAGGCTGACCCATGATCAAAACCCCCAAAATTCTGCTGCTGACACCAGTCATGGAGGCAGGTATTGATCTGTTGGGTCTTGTTTCTTCCTTCATTGTTCCTTGCAACTGGAAGGATATAGGAGAACACTACCTGTGCTTCTGAGTGTTTAAGCTGTCATCCCAAGGCCCTGAAGTCTCTTTTGATCACCCCTTGACTTCTGATTGCAACTTCATTGCTGCCTACATGAAAAAGCAATCATGGAAAATAATCCAAGGAAGTTTTCTCATAACATCTTTAATCCAGGTCGCAGGGAGGCAGCAGACTTTCCTAAAAAGTGGGTCTTTTTGGTGTGTTGAGCCTTTTGGTTCCTCCAGAAGTGTGTCACCTATGAGAATAACCCCTCTTTTTTCTTAATGGAGGTGGTTTTGAGGCAGGGCATAGGTTGATTTAACCTTGGCAACACCTCCAGCATAGATGGATCCTCATCCTCATCATTGTTTTGTTTCACTTGCAGAGTCTCATACCTAATGTACAAGGGCACACGGGAAGATAGTCACAGAGGAGATGTGCCTCCTGCACACTATCCCACTGCTGCAGTGAATCCTTGGATTACAAGATAGGATGTGCTCTTGAACATATTTAATATTAGTGTGAAGGACTTCCCAACTCCTAGCTGATAGCAGTGATGGTGAGGGATCACTACCTGGAGGGAGCAGATAGTTTACTTGAGGAAAGAAAAAAAAATGGGAATTATCCAAATATGAAGTTCTCAGATGTGGGCTGCCATGTCTCACTCTCCTTTACTTTGTCAAACTTTATGCAGGAATCTTGCTTCTGAGATCTATCTGGCAGTTCAGAGATAATTGGGACACAAAGAACATGTTGCATCTTGCATCTGACCTGCTGAGTTGAAGGGTTGGGGGTGAGCTTTGCCTACAAATGTTGCAAAGGAAGAACATTTTTCACTTTTGAGTGGTTGGGTCTGCACACATAGACAATACATCTTGAGTTGCTGACAGTAATTCTTCCTCCTCAAGGAAAAGAAGAAAAAGACAGGTGGCTATAATGTCCAGATTTGCATGTTACTATTTTAGGAAAGTAATAAAGAAATGGATTCGAGAATCTTGAATTATTCTTATTTAACAGGCATGGTTTCTGGTTGAATGGAGAACTTCACTTCTGAGGGCTCGGCACATAGAAATAGTCCCAGGCTTAGTTTTTGGTCTGTAAACCATGTTTATAAATGATCAAATTTATGAGTACAGCATACTTGGCAATCTGCTATGGATAGCTGCACAAATCAATACTGCATAATTTTCCTGCTGCAGGCTGTAAAATGGGAAAGTTGTTCTGAAAGGACACAAGCAGCATACAATTTCTAGGGGAAATTCAGTCTAGTCCCTTGAAATGGTTTATCTTTCTGGCGTGTGCTTCTTACTCTGAAGACAATGAAGGCTCAGAGCATAAAAATTTGTATTGCAGGTATTTTTGCTTTTGTCAGTTTGTAGTTTATTGGAATCCATTTAAAAGTGTCTTTAAAACAATTCAGATTAACTGGGTTTTATTAGGAAGCAAATTGAAATAACATTTCAATGCATTTCAATGCATTTCCCACTAGAGGAGAAGCCTTGGATTAAAAGAAAAAGCATACCATTCTCCAGCTTTTCCGAATGGTTTCCTCCTCACTAAGAGTGTCAGATTTTATCAGCATGCACCATGGCATACTTAATGTAGAGTTATGCCTTCTGCAGGGCTGTGGAGAAAGAGCTCAGATGCATCTGTGTGAGGTGAGAAGTACTGGTGCATGGCAGGAGGAAAAGTAACTTCCAGCTAAATCATTACACATCTGTAAGGCTGGACTCATATGCACAGCCCTGTGTGGTGTGTACCAGGAGGATTCATCTTGGTAGAGACTTATAGTTTGACCATCCTGTAGGAACAGTTTGTTTGCATGCAAATAAATTAGGTGGCCTCATGCACTGTGGGGGGATATGACAAAGGGAACGGGGAGCTATGACATGGGGCTGAGCTCTGAGGTGAAAAACAGTGAAAATGCCCTTTTCTCATTATCCTGATAGGGGAAGTAGTGATGTGATCCATCAGCAAGGCAGCATGTCCTGTGTGCTATGCACACTGTGAAGAACCAGAGTGTGAAAACTTGAGTGGGAAGTGACAGACAAGGAGTAGCTTCATGTTGCTCAAAACCTGGCTATTGGAAGAGCTTGGAATTACAGGCTTTGATGGAAAGGGATAAATAGGACCAAAAACACTGTGATGCCACAGGCATTGTCACAACTTGGGGCGGAGGGTGTGGAATTCTGGGATGGCTTTTTGTCCACAGAGCATAAGCTCCTCATTCTGCAGTTTTCTACTTGGTTTTTCCTCTACGTACCCACATCTATCTGCTGGCAGCTGTGATGTAGTGTGGAAGACTGTGTGATCTCACTGAGCATCAACCCGCACTGCAGGGAAAGGAGGACAGGAGGCAGGTCCTGAGAAGCTGGAAAAGCTGCTACCCCTAAACTTGAAGCTACTGACCTGAGCTGCGCTGAACGCTTTGGTTTTCTCAACTGCACTAGATTCTCCCTCACCTTTTCCTCCTTCATTTCCAGCTGAAAGTGTGGCTTTCCAGAAACTCCTCTTCAGAGCCAACACAGAGACAGCAGATTTGGCCATGAAGAAGCATTTTGTTTTAGCATGCTTCCTCACAGCTTCCTTCCAGCCATGGGCTTGGCCTTCCTCTCTAAGTCATGCAACATCATTGACTATAAATTTGCTGTCAGTGTTAAGATGAGATCTCCAAGCTGTCCACAGGGAAGCTTTCCTGGTGAAGTTAGAAAGCAATGATGTAGTTTACTTGGCACATTCACGCATTTTGCAGGTAGTGGCTGTGCACATCGTAACGTATTAAACTACTCAGTGAGCTATTACTTGGTTCCTAGGCAAAAACGTGCTGGTGTGAGGCTGTTCTGCCTCTTGCCTTGACTGTGTCTTGCAGAATTTGAAAGTACTCTGTAATCAGCCTCAATGAGGTAGAATCTGTTTTTATCTTGCTTTATGGAGAATCATTTACAGAGCTTTTTGGGTCAAACAAGTGTTGGTTTATAGGAAGAATCAGTCCCTTTGTCAAACATAGTTGAAGTCCACTGGGGCGTTCAAAAAGTGTTCAGATTGGGAGGGAGCATAGGAAGCAGAGGAGCTGGCCAAGTGATTTTGTATTTGTAGGTACCTCAGGAAAGTGAAGTAAAAATGGTGTGTACAGACTTGTACTGAAACATGTAATTGCTTGTCACTCTTGAAACAAGTGAAAATAACGTGATGGGATTGGGCTGCATCAGACACTGCTATTTTATGGGGTGCTCAGGACATGGGTGCCTGTGTGGCTGTGGCTGGTGCCCAGCACAGCTGGAGCCTGCCAGCTGCTGGAGGTTATGCCCATGGGCAGCCATAAGCTCATGTGGATATTTGCAGTTTTGCTAAAAATCCATTAATAAAGCCAGTAACACTTTGCTTTAGTTGCCAAGCTCTGTTTTTAGAACAGCTACCCAACAATTTTGGAATGGTGGTGCTGGGCTTTTGTCCCCCTATTCAATGTGAAATAGTGCCATGGATATTTGAAGAAAAGAGAAATACATACAAAAGTTGAGGAATACCAATTAAAGAAAACCCATCCTGCAATTTGAGCAAAGGTGACTGAACTTGCCCACCAAAACCCAACCCTGTGAACTTGTCACAGACAAGCATTCTCTTGTCTGTTTTGGCACTTTGTCCCTTCTGCTCATGGCTCATGGTCTGTTGTTCTCAAACCCTTTCTCACTTTGATTAGGGCTCTTGACTGCACAGAGCTCATGGGTTTTGTGCTGGCTGATGTGGCCCTGGGCAGTCACTTTTCTTCAGCTCAATAGCTCTGCAAGGGCCATTCCTCAAGCTGCCGTGATCAGATCTGATCTGTCCATGAAAGCCCCTGGTCTGAACCAATCACCCCCACTGGCTGCTTAGATGCTGTCCTAGAGTCGTAGCTGTGGGAGATTGCTAGAGGAATGTTTTGATGTGCTGCTACAGAGGTTAGGCTGAGGTTGGACTCGATGGTCTTCAAGGTCTTTTCCAGCCTGAGCAATTCTATGATTCTACGATACAGTTGTTTAAAGAAAAATATTTTAAATTAATTTGACCAAATTGGATATGAAACCAACATGACTGTCTATATTAAGCTGAGATGGAAATGAAAAGTTGTATGAAACACAAAAAACCCCCCCATCTGGATGACAGAACGCTTCCTCAGCCTCTGTTTTGTGAGGGATTGGTCTCTGGAAGGTGAAAATTGCAAAAAGGAATACTTGAGGGACACAATTTTGTAGGCTGAACCTAGCAATCTGCTACAGCTGAGACTGTTAGGTAAGTATTTGCTTCTCCTCTGCCAAAGGCTGAAGGGAATGTATTAAAATGTACCTGCAACACAATGACTGACAACCTCGTGAACTTTATTTCCTTCCAGGCTTCAGAAGATAATTCAAAGTAAGTTATTTCAGAACATTCACCTTTGAAATAGTGATAGAGCAGCCAGGTTGTTATTTCGTAAGTTGCAGTATAGAAAGCAAACTGCTTTTGATGAAAATACTTACTTTGGATTTACATACTTAGAGTATGAAGAGTAAATGATGTACCTCCATTGTGTGAGGCCACAGGGGAAGACACAACCTGTCTTCAGGGCTAGAAAAAAGTACGTTTGAGGAGAGATAAATCTGAAATGTAAATGGTCAATATTGTAGCGCTTCACCACAAAATTGTACATACTCTTAAGTGAGTCATACTGCTATTTTAAACTATGGTAAAACAGTAAAAAAGATTCAGAAGTGTAATGTATAGTTCAGTCCCATAGAAATCAGAAAAATATAAATTAGGGAAAGAGTTCTGGCAAAAGCTGAGTGCTTCTGAAACCTCATGCAAACAGATTTTGAAACAAGATGAACAAATAAGGTTCATAGAACACCTCCTCAAACTCCAATTTACCTTTGTACATGATATGAGACTTTGCATTTTAAGGAGATTGTATGGTTTGATGAATAATCCTATATAATGCATTTTTTCAGTATAGGCAAACTTGTAGAAAAAGAAAACTGGATCCAGAGGAGTTTGTAATAAATATTGTGTCTGAAACAAGCACAGTCCTCATAAAAGCCGTGCACAGCCACGATGCAGGGTGAGTCAGAGCTCCGCTACCCCTCTTTTCTCACAGAATCACAGAATTGTCAGGGTTGGAAGGGACCTCAAAGATCATCTAGTTCTAACCCCCCCACCATGGGCAGGGACACCTCCCACTAGATCAGGTTACTCAGAGCCCCATCCAGCCTGGCCTTAAAAATTTCCAGGGATGGGGTTCTCATTTATATATATCCCAACATCACATTGTGTCTGAAGCGGATGATGAAACGTGGGTTTTGTACTGACGCCTGAGAGCACTGAGCCTGGGTGAATCCTCTAAACAGAGATAAATTTGTTTATGGGACCTGCACCCTCTACAGTGCAAGTTACCTATGGCTCTGTGAGTATCTGCAGTTCAGAGGTGGCATCCAGGGTGGATGTTCACTAACCTCTGCCACTGGGCCGCGGTGCTCCCACCCCTTCCTCCGGTGCAGGAGGCCGGGCAGCTGCAGGCCGCCATCCGCGGTGGAGGGGCTCCTCCTGCTGGCAGCGCCCGGGCCGGGCCTCTACGGGGGTGGCTTCGTGTCTTTCCCCGTAGGCTTTAATACTGCCATCGTCTTCGGTATTCCCTTCCCCTGCTCCAAGTAAATGATGTGAGGCTCCTCAGGGAGGGCGTTGACAGATGTGTAGACAGTTGAGGAGTTACTTCAGATGTGGGATCTCGTGGGATCTTTGGGTCTTGTGTGAGTTACGTACTCACTGAATGCAGCAGCAAGCAAGGAAAAGAAGGGTTTAAATAGGGCAGTGCCTAAAATCCTCACAAATAATCCTTTCTCTCAGAGGCTCTTCCTGCTGTGCTGGCATTTTCATTTCCCTCCGCCTGCCTTCTCCTGGGTTGACCCCAGCCCCACACGAATGCTTGTACATCCCTGCCATGGGATGCGGGAGAGAACTGGAAGGGTAAAAGTGAGAAAATTTGTGGGGTGAGATAAAAACAGTTTAATTGGTAGAGTAAAAGCCACACACGCAAGCAAAATAAGGAATTCACTCACTGCTTCCCATCAGCAGGTAGGTTTTTGGCAATCTCCAGGAAAGCCAGGCTCTATCACACGTAATGGTGACTTGGGAAGAGAAACACCATCACTTTGAACATCCCCACCCTTTCTTCATTTCTCCCCTGCTTTATATGCTGAGCGTGAAGTTATAACGCTATGGAATATCCCTTAGGTCAGTGAGATCAGCTCTCACAGCTGTGTCCCCTCCCAACTTCTTGTGCACTCTCAGCCCACTTGCTTGGTGGGATGGTAAAAGGAACAGGTAATGTCTTGGCTCTGTGTGAGCACTACTCAGCAATAATGATGTGCTATCAACACGATTTTGGTCATAAATCCAAACACAGCACCATATGAGCTACTATGAAGAAAATTAGCTTGATTCCAGCCAAACTCAGTACAGCCTCCAGGTACTTCACAGATTTGCAGACACTGTATCTTGCCAGATCCAGCCTCCTGCATGCTCACAGTCTATTTTCAGTGGAAAATTCTTTTGTTGTTTCTCAGCACTTAGCAGGTCTGTGGTTTTGTGGCTTCTGTCACCATAGCTGTCATTTTCCCAGAAAGGGGACCCTAATAACTTTCTGCAGTTAACATCAATCAAGGATAGATATAACATAACAGCTGGTCCTAGAAACTACCAAGAGGTTTTATTCCAAGTTGGAAATAGGACTGGAACAATCTTCCAGTGTTAGTAGTGTGGGGTAGAAAACTCGAACCCATATTGTAAAAAGGTCTTCCAGGCTATGGGTCCTGTTTCTGCTCAAGGAGGTTTACGTACCTAAATCCTGTTGGACCTTTAGAAAATTTCACCACTGGCCATGAGGTTTGCCACAGTTACTAAATTTCAGAGCTCATAAGCCTATACTGGAATTAGAGATGTGACTGTAGCACAGAGGAACAAGCCTGAACTTGACTACTTCATCCTTTTCATCTGAGCACTGACGGTAGATTTACCTAAAGCAGTACTGACTTTGGCATGGACTATGTACACGAATAAAACCGTTCAGGCTAGAAGGGACCTTCAGAGGTCTCTAGTCCAGTCTCCTGCTCAGAGCAGGGTCAGCTCTGAGTTTGGACACAGTTGCTCAGGGCTTTGTCCAGTCGAGTCTTGAAAACCTTCAAGGGCGGAAAACTAACCAGAGAACCTAGTGTGCTTGAACTGCTGCTGCTGTTGAAGGAATTTAAACCAGCTGGATTAAAGGTAGGCTGGGCAGGTCTCCAGGGCCACAATGTACGTGGAGTAGGTCCTAGCTCAAATAATGACATGGTACTTTCTTCGTGTGCTTCATGCTAAACATCAGAGTACGTGCTCCCCTACCACAGCATAAAAGTACTCTGAGATGGTAGTGCACTACAATACCTGTACTTCTGTAATATATATATATATATTTTAAAATGCTGTATGAGACAGAGCTAATGGAAGCAGCTGACATAGTTGTTCTGAAGCTGTCTTTGAGAAGTGTGGCATCACTGGTTGCTGAAATGGGGAATGGGCTTTCCTTCTCAGCAGTTAAGAGGGGGCAGGTATGCAGCTCATGACTATGGTTCTGGACCACAGACACCTCCAAAGGTGCAGCTGCCAAAGGGCTTCTGTTGAGGCAAAATTATTTTTTTAATTTTGACTTATTAATGTTTGTGTTTCATTAATACTAACTCAACCTCTGGGAGGTGTCCCCTGCTGCAGGTTCAGCATATTCTTTTCGGTTGCAGGCAGTGTCTTGTGTGAACCCCTTGATGTGCCAGCATATAGCTTTCTCCCCATTTTTAATGTTGTAGAGGTTTTTTTCTAGTTGTATAATTTTGCTATTCCATTTCCTCTTTATGTAATAAAAAGCTTTCTTGATGAAAATGTTGGACTACATGTAAATATGTTGAAAATGGTCAGTCACAGAATTGGTTTTCTTTAGTCTTCTTCTGTAGTACATATTAATTATCTTCCTTCCTTCCTGTCAAAATGAGAGTAAAAATTTCTATTCTATTACAGTCTTGAAATCCTAAAATCCTCTGATGTGGGTAATTTAAACTTATAATACTATAAAATATGGAATAATTATACGTTACAAATAGAATCTCAAAATTTCTATTGTATTCAGTCTGTCTTATGTTCTGCTGGACTATTCAAACTGACATCAGCAGGAGTCTTCCACTGAAATGTATTATGACTTGAAGATGGTGTTGCTATGAATAGTCAATTCTACCTTTGTTTGCTTCAAACTTTAATTTATTCTAGATATGCATTACAGTTTTCATTTCCAGTGATTATGAAGATAATGCAACTAGTTTCAGTGAAATTAAATGAAAAGCTAAAGTTAAATTCACAGCTTTTTTTTTTTCCCGATTTTTTTTCTTTCTATTTTTTAGTTTGTGAACTTCATATTTATGAAATACATCGCCAAAAAGTGCCAGGAGAGGTGTATGTAACCACAGACTGCCCCTTCTATGGGCAAGATAGCTATCTGAAACCTATGCCATGTGATTATTTTTAAAAAAAAAAAAAAGATAACATTGTTCAGATCTCAGACTTTGCTTCTAATTTTGGAGTTAATGTCTTTTTGTGGATTGTATGGCAGGAAGAGATGGGCCTGAGACTGTGGAAGCCTACCACAAGTCTTTCTGTTCTCCTTTCAGGTCGATAGATGCCCTTACCCCTCTGTGTCCTCCTCTGGTGACTGGCGTCACATTGTTGATACTAAATGAATCAAGAAAGTTTCCTTCAACCATATGGTTAATGTGGAGGGAGAGTCTGCAGGAATAATATTCAGATTCCAATTAAAATTTATTTAAAGTTTCATTATAAAAGCATTCAGGACAGGCTATGTATGTTACATCTTTGAGAAGTCAGCCTATTTGGAGACAGCTAAAGACTGACTGATGTTTCAGTTCTGCCCAAAACTTAAGCTCATGTTCATAAATTGGCTTGTACTTGTGTTTCAGAGGGTTGGTTTCAGCTTCCTGTCATAGAGCCAGAGGACAAGAAGGAGATATATTAGAGAGGAGAACAAAATCTTTGTGAATAAATGGGTAGAAATAAATATATTCTGAAAAACTGTGGAAGAGGTTTGCAAAAATATAGAACAGTTTTCTCCATGAAGGAGAGAGAAATCTGCAAAAGAGTACCTTCAGAGAGAAGTGAGATAGATAATTTTCCTTTCCTTTTTTTTTTATATGAATCATGCATGTGTAAGTTGCATCTGTATTTATGCAATTCTGTGATACTTGAAATACTGTTATCTTAAAAATCTTATGATTGAAAATATCTGACTGACTGCACAGGGGAAAGTTAAACCTGATCAGTGCAAGAAACTTGGACAAATAATAATGAGTAATAAAAAAAAAAGGTGCAATGCCATAGATAGGAAAGGATTTTTAAAAATTATACTAAAATGAAGACAGTATCTATGTGGGAGTGGGTAATGGGATAAAATGAAACTCAAAAAAGGGAAAATTACTGCCCTATAACTCTTTAGCCTGAAGAGCAGTGCAAGCGAGAAACTCTTCTATGCTCAGGAGATTTTAATTCCAGAGTGGAGAAAAAGGTGTCTGCCATACAGTTCAGGGTAGTCAAGGAGCAGCAGAACAAGAGAACTGCACAGTCATGTTTCCACCTTCAGAATGCAGCATTATAAGCTTCCTGGCCCCAATCTGCCCCTAGTGTTCTAATTTTTCTCCCCCTAATTCCTTTTTCTTTGTGAGACAAGTGCCAAACACACATATATGCATATGCTTCAATATCCTTTTCTGAGAATTGGGTTATTTCATGTTGTGTATAATCTACTTCTCTACAGTTCCTTGTTTATTTTCATTTGCTCAGGGTCGATGTAGCAGGTTCATGCTGAGTGCAGAGAAGACAGGGTGTGATATTGCTTCTTCTGGTGTAGGGCACCTTCAACTCCAACTCAGCATGAAGCTTTGCTGAGAGAAATATTGTGCAGAGAAAAGGGTTTTGTTTTTCATACCAATCTATTTGTCAAAAAAGTGCTGCTTCATTGAGGCTCCTCAGAGTTTCACCTCCCGATTGAACGGGGTGAATAGTTTTGGCCAAAAGAGGAAAAAGTAGATGATGTCTTGTAATGCTTGATTCAAATGACCCCATAGTAAAACATCTTAGTGTTTCAAGGTGGGTTTGTAGGGAAGTGTAGGTGCCATCTGTACAGGGAGGTCCTGTTCTCCTTTACTCCCCCTTCTCCAGTAGGGAATTTGCTGGCCAGAGGGGACACAGGCTTCAAAACTTCCTTGTCCTGATGCAAGCGAGTCTGTAAAACAGGAATGGGAATCCCATGACCCTTTGCCTTGGTTGTGTAAGTAGACGTAGAACATCAAAATACTTCATGTTTTTTTTAAATGCCAGTACAAAGATATTCAGGTACTTAATTCCTTTGTGGAAAATGAAATGTATTTTGAGGTGACCTTGCCAGTGTTACAGCAGCCAACGTCCAGCCTTTAAAAATTTTTTTTAAAATGTCATGGCAATTAAGATAACCATAT
This sequence comes from Brachypteracias leptosomus, assembly GCA_013401335.1. Classification (NCBI taxonomy): domain Eukaryota; kingdom Metazoa; phylum Chordata; class Aves; order Coraciiformes; family Brachypteraciidae; genus Brachypteracias; species Brachypteracias leptosomus. Next base: position 113,672 of record VYZX01028645.1, on the reverse strand, counting down.
TATTACTATTTCTAATGAAACATTTGGCATTCTATCTTTTAGCATAAAATCTCATTATTTTTTCCTCAATGAGCAAGGCTGAAATATATGACTTTGTGGAGGTTTTGAAAGGTAGAATTATTTTCAGATTGCAGGAAAAAATGAAAAATCTTTGAAGGATTTAAACCATGATTTCTCTGCATGTTTGTTTCTGTGTTTATCTCAAAGGAATCAGTCACTTAATTTTCTGCTTAGGATAACTCCCCCGTTGCAAATCAAAGGTGAAGACCAGACTCTTCATTTAAGGAAAACTAAACTACCTGTATCTGTTCCAATAGTACCCTACAAGTGTTTTTGAGTGAAAAGGTGGCATATGTTGGGAGAGAAAAGCTGCTCCCATGATACCTGGTATTAGTCACATCACTGACTGTGTGCTGTTCATGCCACCCCTGCATGTAACCTGAAGTCTGCTGCCATCGTTGTTTAAAAGAGAAGGAAGAAATAATCTTGAGGAGTTGTAGATGACAAAGTGTAATTGTTTTTCAACCTGCATGAAAGTGCTCACCAGCTTGATAATGTTTGTCCTGGTTGTCTTCATTGTATTTGTGTACAGCAGATGAGTGCTTTTACTCTATAAAGAAAATGTAATTCTATTGACATTGGCAAAATTGAATAAATACCCTTTATAACTTGATTTCAAGTTTATAGGGGCTTTCACAGATATTGAACTTTTTTTTTTTTTTTTTTTTTAATCCCCAGAAACATCTGTGCTGCCTGCCCAGGGAATACAGAATGAAGGTAGGGTATGAGAATTACCTGTGTGGTAACTCACAACAAAGCTATTTTGAGTATCCTGCCCTATAAGCTTGAATGTTGATATGATGCGACTAAGTCCTTTCAGCCATGGAAAAAGGATGACAGGCTGATTGTAACTTTGTCTCACTGAAACTAGGGTTTGAGAAAAATGATTTGTGCCCTTTTGGATGGTCCTGAGCTGCTTAGGCAGCTGGATCCTGCCCTGACTGTGCAGTTTGGCCGCGATTAAGACATCTAAATGTAGGCATCTTTGTGTGTGCTAGGTGTCCAAGCTGTTCTGATAGCAAGTCAATATAGTCTGTGGAGCCTAGAGAGCTGTCTAGCCATCTGCTGTAGAGGATGAGCTGAATCTTGCTCTGGACTCCCATTACTCTGCTGTTTAGAGTGGACCTTGATCCAGTTATCTAAATATAAGCACATCTTGACAAATCTGGTGCTCTAGGATATTAAGGTATCTGTCAGCCTCATGCAGATGTCTTATAAGACCTATGGGAAATCTCTGCTCTCTTGCTCTGCCAGTCAAAAAACCTAACTCATCTTAAGTGATGCTAGATACCCATTTTTAAGCAATGGAACTCATCCCTATCTCTACATTGGCCATAATGGGAGCTTAAGCAGCCAACTCGTGTCAACACCTAGATTCAGTTGATTTAATCTCAAAATGAGCCCCCCTGCCCCCAGATTTCTCTTTCTTAGTGACACCTCTTGCTCCCTGTTAATGTAGCAATGCTGTGGCTTGTCTTGTCACTATTAGTGCAATTTATGATAGGCAGAACTTGTTCACGTTTATATAAGCTATGAGTTAGATTTCAAAGTTATGTAGAGCAAGGGCAGTCCAATTTGTCCTTGAAAGACCATAGGAGGTGGGCACAATGTTTCCAGCTCTTGATGCCAGACTTTCATGGTAGATGATGTAGCTGCTGCCCTACCATTGCCCCACCATGTGGGTGTGGGGATCACTTCTGTGCCTAGCTTTGGCCTTTATTTGTAGCTGGTGGATGGTCAGGGACAATTAGACTTCAGCCCGTGCCTTGCCTGAAGACAGCCATCCTAGCCTACTTTGGTCTTCTTACACACTGAAGTATTAGAAGCAAAGGTTAGTGAGAAGGCTCTTACTTCTCTAACAGTATCTTTTTTTTTTTTTTTGCATAAAGTGAAAAGATGGTGTAGAAAGAATGAAAAAAAGATATTAAGAATTCCATTGATGATTAAAGCTTGCTTCTCCATATAGCACAAAACTATACACTGGCATTTTGAATTTTCTTCTGACTTTCACACTGCCATCTGCATAGCTCCTAAAATATTCCAAACACCAATAAAATCTACTAAATATATTCTGTATAGACATTTGTCTATAAGATACTGGTCACCACTTTAAAGTGACTCTATCAAATAAAGTTCTGTGAAATTTGTGAGGGAATTATGTTAGTGGATTTGGACCTGTGGTGATACTTATTTTCTTTATGGACTTTATTAGTGCTCATAAAGACAGATAATCTGGGGTTTTTTGATTTATAAAAATATAGAGTGGGATGGATATTTATTTCAGCAAAGATTTTTGAGAATTCCTGGATGGAAGAAGAAGTTGTGAACATGGTTATAACATCTTCTGTTGGTTTTAGAGATACTTGGGGGTATNATCACTGGAACAGGTTGCCCAGGGAGGTGGTGGAGGCCCCATCCCTGGAGTCATCAAGGTCAGGCTTGATGGGGTTCTGAGCAACCTGACCTAGGTAGAGATGTCCCTATTTGTGTAGGGAAGTTGGACCAGATGACCTCTAGAGGTCCCTTACAGCCAAAAACATTTTATGATTCTATAAGCTGCGGGGCTGTGGAAAGTCTGGGTGTTCTGCTGCTTGCTTGTGACTCAACAGTGACTGAAGCTATTCTTCCTGTTACACAACTTGAACCAATTATTGTCAACAATACTGGGCTTGTCCATGCTGTAATTTTTGCTGTGCTCTATTGCTGTTATGGTCTCTGCCTTCCATAGGCAGTATTTGCCTTCCCCTCACTTTGCCTTAGGCTTCTACTTTTGCTTACAGCCTCCCTATGTTCCATGGGTATCAACTGCTTCTATTTAATTAACATACTTAATTTAAGCTCACAGGTGTTGTGCTCATTCTGTCTTTAGCTGGAAGTGTGCTGCTTCTTCAGACCTGAAGAAGGGTTTATGTGCCTAAAAGCTCTTCTTTCTTTTCCAAATACATCAGGTGGTGTTATAAAAGATATTATCTTTCCCCACAAATCTTACCTTGACGGAATGTCAAGATAGGACAACCCATGTTTGATGGTATCTCTAATGCCTTCAGGTCAGACACATGATTTTGAGATAGTGTCTTTTTCTGGGAGAACATCTGTTTTTCAAGCCTGCTTTGTGTTGCTCAAGAGCGTAATCTTATGATATTGTATATACTCCAGGCTTTGTAAGGAGAAAAATACCACAGGTAGAGGGCTGGGTTGCACTTCAGCTGCCTTTCCTGCCTCTCTGATTTCACTTTTTGAATGCTGGCCAGGCACTCCCATTTTGGAGTGGGGTTTTGTGGTTCTTGCACACTCAGGTGTGGCTCAGGGGTATGGTGAATTTTTTTGGTGCCTTCTCCCATGCTGCCTCCTGTATTGACATCTTTTCTTCTTGTCTCCTAAAGGTTCTTCCTGCCTCCTCATTTTCCTTTTTCAAAACAAATGAACAAAAAAAGCTCACGACTTCTTTCAGTAATTTTTTTTTTCTTTTTCCAATAAGCCTAAAGATCTGCAATAACAATTAATGGCACTAACCTTAGTAAAAAAAATAAGAGGCTCTCAACCTGTCTTTGTTTTTAGTGGGTACTGGAGGCAAATAGAAAATTTTTTTCCTCCTCATTTGACAGACACAGGCTAAATTAAAACCCTGTAAATTGATGTCATAACAGGGCTGCTTTTATCTTCTTTTTTTGTTCATATTCTCATTTTCAATATTGCTATTTATTGCACACATTATACTCTTTAAATATGAGTAGTTCAAGGTGTATCTTTCTCCTGTATATTGTTTTTTCATTCTGTGAACTGCAGAAACTGACTTTTCACATTTCTGATTTGTAAATCACTTTTCATGTGAGATGCTGCTTCATCTCTGACAAGAGAGATTAGGTGTAAGAGCCTACTTCAAAGACCAAACTCATCCTAGAAAAGCAAACTGTGCTCTTTCTGGAGCTCCAGTACTGTCCTTGCCTTGCACATCATATTTACTGCCAACAGTGATAACTTTTATCATCTGTGACCCCAGACTTCCCTCCTTAAGCCGATCTCGTCTGTAAATCTGTTGTTTAAATCTACTACTGTAAACCTGGCATTGACCTCACTGTCTCCTCAACGTTCCTATTCTTCCTTTAGTGCCTTTGCAGTCTAGCCCAGTATGTTCTTTTTCTCCTAATCTTTATAAATATTTATGCTGACATTAAGCAGAAAAAAAAGGCATAAGTGAGGTTCAGAAGTCACAGTCTGTGATCCAAAGGGATCTACCCTCACCTAGGACATCAGGTATTTCTGTGCTTTTGGAGACTGGCCATGCACGAGTTGAAATGATAATTCTGGAGGATAGCTAAAGCCTTGCTTCCTCCAATTCTGGCCTTACCATATTTCAAAAAGTACAAAACCTGTTATAATGACTTCTTGTATTATGACGTCTTTTTTCTTGCTTTAGAAAGCTGGAATTTCTCTGTTTTCTTCCACCTTAAATAGTAACCTGTCACCTGCCCCTTCCTTGTTCCTGTGGCATCCTGGGTCTCTGCAAGCTGCACCTCCTGAGCTCAAAGGGAAGACTTGCTCCATGGTCAAACAGGTTGCTCCATGACAGCTTATTGTCCATGTTCCTAGTCTAGTCACTGAGGCATAACCAACACAAAGCTTAACTCAGTTGCCCCCACACCCTTGCTGACCTCCAGTTCAGAATCAAGCATAAGGAAACGAGTCTCCTGCAGGCCAGTGTCCTGTCCACCTGCTCTGTATGGATGCCTCAGACATCTGAAATGATGCTATGTTTCTGTGGATGAACAATTTACTCAAACTCTTTGTTTCCCTTAGTAAAGACATCCCAGACACATCCATAACCATTTTGCTGTGAAATCACAGGAATTACAAATGTACCAATGTAGCCAGTCTTGCTGAGTCACTGCCTACTGCATTTGCAAGTGACTCGGGACCAGTGCTTCCACTGTTCTGCTACAAGTAGACACTCATGTTTGGTCAGTTCCATGCTGCCTAAGCTCCCCTTTGAACCTAAACCAGTTACCCACACTTTGGCAACTATTTCAGGGCAAATACTTTGGACTGTATTGACCAGATCTCAGCTGGCTGCAATGGGATCTCAGAGGCACAGTACACATGGACACCTGAATTTACCCATTTTGTTTTGGAATTGAATCTCCCCAGAACCATTTCCTCTGAGGTGGCTTCAGTTAGAATGATGCTAATAGAAGCTTCTGAAGGGCTGGCTATGTAAGCATGACCTCAGGATTGTGCTATCTGATCTCAGCTGGCCTGGAGTAGTGGTGGAGAAACTCTGAAGGTGGAACAACAGGTGATGGTTGATGTTGACCTGAAACTAAACTCTTCTTAGATGTTGCAAGCTTGGATGTTGCTGCTTGTACAATGACTGGGAAAATTGAGAGTTGGATAAGGTCATTATGGGATGGGTGCAAGGTAAGATATTGTAAATGGTGTCAGTTCAGACATTTCTAGAAAGGATTTCTTGGCCCTCCAGTAGGAGTCTAAAGAAGCTACTTCACCTGCATTAATTGGTTTCAAGTTTGTCCTTGACAGAAGTTTTACTTTTTAAAGTCTTCCTTTTAGTTTCTGCTCAAAGATGTTTATGAAGTGTTGCTTGCTATATCTATGTGTAAAGAGCTCCCATGGAAAATGAAAACCATGGTATTTTGATTAAAAAAGCTTCTCCAGGATTTTTTAAAGAAAATTACTGAGACTTGTTTTGTGGTTGAATGTAAATCAATAATCGATATTAATTTCTGAGAGGCAGACCTTAGCAATCATTCCAATGATATGCTTGCACCAAATCTATTTTGACATTGAAATAATCAAATTAACCAGGCAAACTTAGAGCAGTATCAGATCAAAGGCAAACTAATACGGCAACATCGGCAGCATGATGTGCTCTCATTATAAACTGGTCATTAATGCCTGATTAAATAATATATAGAGGCTTTGAACATTTTTCCAAATAAAGTGTTGTTTTTGAAGTCAGTTTAATGATAGCTGGAAAAGAAAATAATGTGATTGCTGTTAAAACACTGACTTGTATTCATGAGATAACAGCCATGTCAATCAGGCTTCTTGCCTGCCCGGTGATCTCAGGGTTTCTTTGTTTAATTTATTATATAGGAAACTCATGTTCCTTAAAGATGTGATGGTATGTCAACAGAGACACTCTTGTTAGTATGTCCAAAGTCACAAATATTTATTTATTATCACTAGAAATCAGAGAAGGTTTTTCAATTTCTTATGTTCCTAAACTAAATGTTGCCTGGTATCTGTCTGCCCAGTATATTTATCAAAAGCCTAGACTTTAGAAGAGCAGAATTTGACCTCTTCAGGGATCTGCTTGGAATAATCCTATGGGAGATGGACCTGTTCAGGAGAGTAGATTGATATTGAAGGATTGCCTCCTCCTACTTCAAGAATGGTCTATCCCACCGGTACTGAATACATACTTTACCTCAGTTTTGAAGATTGTCCTTCAGAAATCTAGAGACCCAGAGGCCACTGGGAAAGTCTGGAGCAAGAAAGACCTACCTGTGGTAGGAGATCAGGTTAGTGAATACTTAAGCAAGCTGGACAGACATTGGTCCATGTGGCCTCATGGGATGCACCCTGAGTGCTGAGGTAGATGGTAGATGTCATTTTGAGGCCACTCTTCATTATCTTTGAATAATAATGGTGACTGAGGTGCCTGAGGACTGGAGAAAAGCAAATGTCAATCCTGTCTTCAGGAAGGGCAAGAAGGAAGACTTAGGGAACTATAGACTGGACAGCCTCACCTTGATCTCTGGGAAGGTAATGAAAAGATCCTGGAAACCATTTCCAGGTGCTTGAAGGACAAGAAAGTGATTTGGAGTATTCAGCATAGATTCACCAACCTGATAACTTTGTATAATGAAATGACTGGCTTGGTAGATGAATGGAGAGCAGTAGATGTTGTCTACCTAGATTTCAGTAAGGCTTTTGATACTGTCTCTCACAGGATCTTCATAGAGATGTCAATGAAGTGTGGGCTGGAGGAGCTGGGAGTGAGGTGGATTGACAACTGATTGAATGGCCAGGCCCAGAGGGTGGTGGTCAGTGGTATGAAGTCTAGTTGGAGGCCAGTAATCAGTCAGCTGGCAGATGACATCTTAACAGGCTGCAGAAATGGGCTGACAAAAACCTTGTGAAGTTCAGCAAGGAGAAGAACAAATTTCTGCACTTGGGAAGGCACCAGTACTTACTGGGGGGTTTGGGGCTGCCTGGCTGGAAAACAGCTCTGCAGCAAAGGACCTGGGGCTCCAAGCCAGCAATGTGCCCTTGCTTCAAAGAAGGTGAATGGTATCTTGGGCTGCATTAGGAGGAGTGGTGCCAATAGGTGGAGAGATGTGATCCTTCCCCTATAGTCAACACTGGTTAGGCTACATCTGGAATACTGTGTCCATTTCTGGGGTCCCCAGTACAAGAGAGATACGGAGCTACTGGAGAGAGTCCAGAGGAGGACCACAAAGATGAGGAAGAGACAGGAGCTCCTCCCATATAAGGACAGACTGAGAGTGCTGGGACTGTTCAGCCTGGAGAAGAGAAGGCTGAGGAAGATCCCATAAAGGTGTGTAAATACCTGAAGGGAGGGTGCACAGAGAAGAGAGCCAGGTGCTTCTCGCTGGTGCCCAGTGACAGGTCAAGAGGCAACGTACACAAAGTGAAACACAGGAAATTCCTTTTAAATGTAGGAAAAGGCTTTACTGCAAGGGTGACAGAGCACTTGTCACAGGTTGTCCAGAGAGGTTGTGGAGTCTCCTTGGAGATATTCAAAACCCAACTGAACGCAGTGCTGAGCAATGTGCTGTAGCTGGCCCTACTCTGAGCAGGTTGGACTTGACAGTCTCCAGGGGTGCCCTCCAGCATCAACTGCTTTGTGATTCTGGGCAATAATTTTTTAGTGGCAATGCTTTGCAAAAAGTTAGAGTTGGTTAGGACATGAATTATTGGTCTTTTAAAGTGGCTTTTAAAAGGTAGAATATTCAAAGATAGAAATACCAGTGCCTAATTATTTCAAACCAGTGTAAGCCTTATCCTCTCTGAAACTCGTAGCCCCTAAACCCCCTACTGTACTAAAAGTTGATATTCTGTGGCAAAAACTTTTGCTTTTGAAACAAAATCTTCACAGACCACGTGCTACTGCTCCTGTATGCTACTCTACATGCTTCTTTTTCATACTGGTCCCTCTGTGATCCCAGTGAGATTGTAGCCCCATGTGGATCTCTAGGTTCTCCTTTCTGTTTCCCTTGCTGCACTTGTGTATTACTGTACAGGCACTTCAGATGGCTACCCATTTGTGCTGGTTGTCCAGGAAAAGTGCAATGTCCTGTGGCTCAGTTTCTGACCTGCATGCCTGAGTTCCCCTGCTTAGATATAATTTAAGCAGCTGAGGGCCAGTGTGGTGCAGAGAGTGAAAACTGGAATTGGTAGGTACATAACACCTTGTAATGCTGTACCATGCAGATTCACTCTTACATGGAAGCAGAAAGGTTGTCTTTGCATGGGCTCTGAGTAAGTTGAAAAGCTCTTAGGATATAGACCTTATTCATTTTGATGCAGTGAAAAGCTCACATAGTTGTGCTGCTTCCAAAGTGGGCTGGCTCACATCTAGACATCAACCACGTTTGCACAGAGTTTATGAGCATTTCTAGTTCTGGGGAGTAGGGCTGAAGTGGTTGAGATATTCATGAATCCAAATTGATAAAGATGCTCACAGAAGCTGACAGGTGAGATACAGTGACATCCAACTCTAACTTGCAGGTGTGTGGTCCCCAACATAGAAAGAATTTTTCTTTTAGGAACTAGGATGAGTTATGTCAGATAAATAGGGCCAGATACAGCAGCCCAAGATTGGTGAGGCTGCAACAACTCCATGCCCTCAGAGCCAACCAGTTGGAAAGCTCAGCATGCACTCCCAGTAGAAACATGCACCCAGAGCACATGCACATACCACATATGTATATATATTTGGCCAAGTGCAAATGTCATAGACATACATAGAGCACTCACATGAACACAGGCACCACCAATGGCTTCATCCTGCTCTTCTGTCTGGCTGAGCAGGTTGGGGAATCACTAGTGGGAGTGTGTCTATATGCATGTACATGGTGGATCCCTCCAGCAGCTGGGCTCATACACTCAGTCTGCCCCGCAGCTGGTACCTGGATCTCAGTTTCCTCAGTAGCAGGCACGTGGACATTTAAGCCTCCAAAGTCACAGCCCAATTTCATATTTTCAGTCAGTTAAATTACTCTATGTACATGCCTGTCTCCCTTGTCTATAGAGGAAGCTGGAGGTGTCCAGCAGGGATTTGGGCATGGCACTTCCATGTGTTCCAAACTAAGGGAGAAGAACCTGCCTCTGGGCTGAAGATGTGTCAGAGGAGATCCAGACCAGAGATCCCAAGAAATGCCTACAACTGAACATAGAGAAGAGTAGAAGGTAAACCCTGCCCCTACACCCTTGCTCTGGGATGTCCCACCTGAGAACTAGCTCAACATCTGTCCATGAAAGTGAGCTGCTGTGCTGTGTTTATTAGTCTGTGAAGATCACACTTTTGCTTTTGTAATTTGGTTAAAGATGCTTTAAAACAAAGCAAAAAGTCACCTGATATTTGGCACTGTTGTGCTGGGGTTTGTTAAACATGTTCCAAGCCCTGAAAGGAAGGATATTTGTTTCTGGCCATTACATGGTTTCAGGCTGCTGCATCTTGCCATGGCAAGGGCTTCTCTGAGTAAGGGCAGGCTTGTCACATTAGGCCTCCAGGGCAGAAAATGACATGTCCATGGTCTTTGCCCAGAGTCAAGCAGCAGTGAAGAGAATTATGACGATTGAAGTTCTAAAAGTCTAATTTGGGGTTTAAATGGCAAATTATATGTTCTGTAATGGGTAATTTGAAGTTCCTGTCCTTAACTACCTTAACTACACCAACCTTACCTAGATAGGTCAGCTGAAACGTTTGCAGTGTTAGTTAGTAAGTCTAGTTGCAGAAATGTTTAAAACTGTAGTACTTCTCTTAACTTCTTGTTTTCCAGAGGTGCTCTGGGAAAGGCAAGAGACAGTGAGTTGGGGAGGCAGAGGTTCCTGTTTGTCATCCCCAGGTGCCTGCTGAGCTCTTTTTCTGAATGACTCAGTACAGTACAGAAGATGAAGTAGTTTCTAAGAAAAAAATTGATCTACTGTGCACTGATGTATTTTTCAAGGAAAATCCCTTCCGAGTCATCAAAAATATTCTGTAATAGTTACCAGAGGACATATTTTCCACCCAAAAAGAGTTTATTTTACACTTAACTTCAAAAGGCAGTATCTTTCCAGCTTGGAATTAAACTCAAAGTGTTGCTTTACCAGACTATTTGTTGTTGTAGTAGACGGTTGATTACAGATGTACATTTTTTTGTTGTTTTTTTTTTCTGTTCTTTTTAGAGGGCAAATCACTATGGTAACTGCATTACAGAAAATTGCTTGGTCTCCTTAAAATACCCTTCAGAAAAAGGTCATTTGTTATCAACATTTTCTGACTAAAATTGAAGTGTTAAAAACATCAAGAATATTGTCACTGTTTCTATACTTACATGGGTTTTTTCTTTACCATGTACCTTTCAGTTAACTATCAAAACAGGACAAAATATTGAGACTCCAAAACAATTGTAAAGCTGCAGACTTTTGAATATGTTTTGAAATATCAAGATTCACTCATGTTGCTATTTCGGCTGCTGGCATGCATAGCTTTATTTCGTTGTTTTAATTTCTCTGATTCTGAGAAAAATCCAGGCTGAAGTTACTCTTTCAACCTCTACATGCTACAACCAAAAGGAAGGGGCCGGCGTATGACTATTATAGACAGATGTCTGTTGTTGAATTGGGAAATAGCTGTTCTGGATAGTAATTTAAAAGGCTGAAAATGGCTGGTTAAAGGTTTCTACTCTCAGGGTAAAATGCATCCAAAGGGTTAGATGGGAAAAATCAGGTCTGATTGTAATAATAGGTTCCTAGCATGTGAAGTGAGAACACACAAAGTTGTTCTCTTCCAGGCATACGCCACTTGTGTTCTGCTTGATTGGACATGTTGTTTCTTTGCCATTTTACATTATCTACATTGCCTTGAAGGATTCTCACATTTGTATAGTTTTCTTGTTTTGCAGATAGCTATTTGCAGCTTTTATCCAAGCCCAGTAAACAATTTGAAAAAAAAAATCCCCTTTCTTGGAGTTCCGTCATTTTGGAATTGACAAACAAGTTAAAAAGGCTGCCAAAAGAAAGCAGGAGTTGGAGGAAGTTAATTCGCATTGATGTGTGCATGCCACTGATAGCAAGTTACGCCTATGACATTCTGACATCGCCTCTCAAAAAAGAGAGAGAGTGGAGTGGAGTGAAAGACTAAGAGGATATTCATTTAATTGGAAAGCCTACTGAGATCTGAGGCAGCTGAGGCAAAGGATGCACCCTTTTTCTGCACAATGGCATTGGCTGAAGGTTGTATATAAGGTGGCCTTATTAAAGTGACAAGGCAATTTAGTTCTTTTGTGCACAATGATTCTACTTCATTGATTTACAATGGGAAGGATATAATTTTGCTAGTGTTGGCAAAAAGCTCAAATGTCAGGCTTTTCAAATTGCCATACTTGCCTTGTTCGGGATGAATAATGAATAAGTCACCTTTTGTCTACAGTTAAATATTCTTGAATAAATACAAAGAACATAAAAGACATAAATGATTGCCTGATTTATATTTAAAATAAAGATCAACATTGTGATAAATGGTTGAAAATGCTTAGTGTGAAGTAATATGACTATGCTGATAATTACATTATCAATTAAGGGGCAGTCCAGGTGTGGAGTGTTATAGAATGGATGGCAGAGAGAAACCCCCAGTGCAGAACATGCCAAACTTGGCTGTCTGGAAAGGGGAGGGGTCACAGCTGAAGAGACCCTTAGCTATGCAGGGGATCTCATGTTTAAAATCGGACCATTTAATGTACTAAAACATGCATTCTCTCAGAAATCTGTAGCTGTTACTTCTTGCTTTGTCATTAGCAGGATACATTGGTCTCATGCTTGGAAACAGATTTTGCTCCATTTATTCCTGATGGTTTGGGTGGGCAGAGAAGGCTGTTCATCCTTTACCAGGATCTGTCAGAGAAGAATAGAACTTAAAGACCTTCTAAGTCCAATGTTCATAACTGGCAATGTTGTCAAGGCCTCAGTAAAAGAGCTGGAACAGATTTGAAGAAGACAAGATGCAAAAATATACCAAATACTCCTCAGCATCTGATTCCTAGACCATGAGGAACAGGCCTTGCCTCCATATGCACAAGCATACAGCCTCCAGTTTGGCTAAAATAATTGTGTTTAAACCGTACCTACTCCTGATCAGTTGTTCTTCCTCTTTTAGAAAGCTATGTTTGTCTTTATTCAGTTTCTCAATGTCTTAAACAAGATGATCAGAAAGATGGTGGATTAGCTGCTTAGACACTTTTATTAGATGAAACATATGTGGTACTTAGATCACAATGATGGAAGGAAGGATCATAGTGCTTACATGCAAGGAGGCCTTGCAAATGTGCTGCAGGCAACTTCGACACCCCCATACTATAATGTGCAAATTTACAGCTAGTCATATACTTTAATTCTATATATGTATGTCTGGGAGAGGGACATTTCTGAAACTTTTAAGAAAAAAACAAACCAACCACCCCAAAAGAGCCTTCAGAAATGCATGGTGTGACACTAAGTTGGCATTGATAAGAGATCATCAGCAGGGACAATTACATCTGCCATTGAAACACCTTCCATTGAACAAATCAAGTATAGCGCTCTCTCTATGTATATATATGCAGCTCTCTAAATCAACCAGGTCAAGGTGTGGGGATTGTTCAAGGGTTTTACATGCATTGCTGAAGTGCTGGGGCCTGGGCTGTGGGCACTGAGTTGGGATTGACCTATGGATGAGTCACAACCCAGCAGCATGTTTGGTTCCCCAAGGCCCCAGAGACAGAACCTGGCTCACCTGTGTGAGGCCTCAAATTCCTTCAAGTGACTGTGGTTGGGGTAGTGGACAAGGCTAGAGATATATCAACCAGGAACCAGATCAGTCTGAGAGGAGGTAGGAACTGAGCCAGGTGGAGAGAGGCAGCAGCAGCAAGAAGCAGCAGCAACAAAAAGCTGGTCAGTTTGAAGAGAGTTCCTGTTGGGGGCAGCTTGCTGAGCTTTCTCTTGGTGGTGTGTTCTCCCTTGGCTGATGTGAGATAGAGAAGAGCAAACAGATGAAGGATAAAGAAACAAAAGATGAAGTTATACTGAGGGGATGTTGCTGAATTTGGTGTTGGCCTGAGGAAGAAGAGAGCTAGCAGCACAAAATTGCCGTAGTCAGCAGGATGGTTTGAAGAGGGAGCTGGCAGAACAATTGCTGACAGCAAAGATATGGTGTGATTCCTCAGCTTTGAGCAGGAGCAGCATGTGCTCTTCTGTTTACAGTCTTCTGTGACATCTTTCATCTCTTCTTGTGCTAGTCATTCCTCTGTCCCTCGCCAGACTCTCCTGTTCTTATCTTCTCATTCTCACACTTTTCATCATTCAGTGAGTCCAAATGTTCTCATTTTGATCCCTTGTCCCAGATCCATAGACTCCAGAACTGCTCCTTGTATAGATGGAGCATATCAATGTGTATATAATCCTATTACTCCCCATGTTTTTTTCCAGTCTCATTTCTCCCTTCCATGAGGTGTGTTGCAATGCAAATTGCTTATCTCTGCATGGGATGATGACAATGGGCAGTAATGTTGCAGAGGAGCAGAAACTAGTTTCTTCCACTCAGTCCTGTAGTGTTAGACCAGATGGTGAGAGTGACTTTTTTCCTTGCAGCTAAGAGTTCTTGTGGGTGTCCTTCAGCCTCCCTATCACAGGTTTGTCGCTACTTGACTGTTTCCTGAAAGAGTTTTGTGTTGTCAGCTGGCATGTGAAAGCTTCAGGTACGTTTAGTATTTTCTACTTTTTCTGAAGTATTGGTAGCTGATAATTCCTGCAGTGCCTATTTCTGACACAGCTTTTGATTCCTGGAGCTGAGTAGTTTGGAAATTATCCTTTCTTCGTTTTTACTCACATACCCTTGAATAGGATGAAGTCCTGAGTTTATGTTGTAAAGAAAGAAGCACATGAGAAGAACATGAACATTTCATGCTATTTTTAGAGATTTTGAGCAAGTTAAACTACACGTGGCTTAAAAACTTCTATTAAGCAAAAATACATTCAATGTATGCTTCCATTTACCTGTATTGTATGGAATATCATAGCCTTGACTACCTTTTTTTCTGAGGTTACTGCTATGGATGTAAATGACCAAGAAGCTGCTGTACTTCTAGGCCTGTAGAGACAAACTGTGTTATGATTTCTTTGGGTCCTGGGATAATAGTACAGTTACTGTAGCTTTACATGCAGGAGTCTGTTGTATGAGTAAGTGTCATGAGCTACAAGAGGCAGTTAAGGTAGATAGGAAAATACAGCATGTAATAATGTTCCTTTTGGACCCTGCACAGAGTCAATCAATGCTCTATCTACAGCCGTTGCTATGTCATTTTCCCTATTGGGCTGCATGAGCCAGCTTCTACACAAAACTTGCTGTCTCTGGTTTTGCTTCAGATCCATCCATGTTCTTCCTGAATGAAGAATAAAGATCATGATAAACCTTTTTCATTGATATTTTTGCAGGCTCCAGCTTCACAATATGGCTGTGAGATGGAGGAGTGAGGTGTGTTATTAGTAGAATAAACACATCAGACTCTTTATGGAAAACTTGCAAGAGACTGAAATAATGTATCCTTGTTCACACACCTGTTAACTGTGTCAATAAACCCCTCCCTGGCATTTGGTCTTCATTCTTTTTCTATTTGTTGGGCCACTTGCTGTCATGAAAAGCAAGTGTAAAACATTATAATGGACTTAACTGGTAGTGTAATCAGTAGTTTGAGCACTATTCCTCTGCAGGGGAAGAATGGGTGGATGACATGCAACTGTTATTCCAGTGAGGACCAAATGGGCATCAAATTTTCATTTTTGCCTGAAAGGAGACTTACAGAGGGCAACGATTTCCAAATCAATAACCACTAAGCAAAAGAAAGCAGTATACAATGACCATTTCATAGAATCATAGAATAGCCCAGCTCGGAAGGGACCTCGAAAGATCACCTGGCCCAATCTTTTGTTCTAGTGCAAAGGCTGACAGGAAATAAAGCATAATGGAAAGTCTTTTGTTATTTGTCCTGTATACAGAAAATGTTGAAAGAATGGACTATTTCAAGGATTCAAATAGCTGGCGAAGTATTTCAGGACTTCTTTGCTAGGCTTGTTTTTACAAGAATATACACAAAAATATCTCTTTTGGTACTGGTGACTGTTAGTGTTAAGAGTCCAAGACTGAGCAAAGGAGTTCATCAATTTTATCAGTTTCTGCTATTCTCAACTCTCTCAGCTCCTTTCTTTCACCATGATAAATGTCCTGTAAGGTGTGGGATTTTTTAAAATACAAGCATTCATTGTGGTAGTATATTTTTCAAAACAAAAGACTGAGGAAACTGGAAATATAAAGATGAATACTGCTTTTTAGTCACTTATGTAATTCTAGCATCTCTTTTTGTTTTGACATTAAAACAAGTCTCCTGAGTAGAAACTGAATGTTATACTAGCAAGATGCCACTTGTAGGAAGAATTTATAAAAGCATTGTTCAGGTAACCCGCTCTCCAAACCTCCTTTGTGTGAGTATTGTGTGAGAAAGCACTGGTGTAGCAAGCAGAAAGTGGGGTAAATCTTCTCCATCATTTTTTTTTTTTTAAGAAAAATTTGGAGAACTGTGCAGACTCCTGAACTTATGTGTACTGCATTTTGCAGGTTATTCAATTACTCTGATCTGTCAGCATAGTTTAGATGTAATTTGAGGTCTGGGAAGAGATTGGTGCTTGCTGTTCAGAAACTGCCTTGTGTAAGAGGTTTTCTTTATATCTGAAAACCTTAGGTTAGAAATAAAAAACATTGAATTTTTATTTTAAACTGTATGATATTTTTGTTCTAGATGGAAGTAGATTGCTTTCTATGTCTTTTAAGGGCAGGTTGAACTAAAGCAGTGTGTGATGAATTCTGCACAAAGATGTTTCTCAGCAATTGAGACAGGTTTCTTCCTTGATGTACAAGGGAGCATTACATACTTGTGGCCCAAATCTTGTCCTCATGCTAATCTTTTACTAGCATGTATTTTAAAGTCAGCAAGCTGCTTTCACTCTCCTATCTATGCCTGTGGCTCACTTCTGATAAATATGTCTTTTTTTCTTTTTTTTTTTTTTTAAGAGCAGGAGAGTTCCAATACATGCAGCTATGTTGGGATAGAAAGCCCCTAGGAAAGAACCCCTGACACACCACTGCAGAATGTGGTTTTGGTTGGTGTGGAACAGAACTGTTTGTGTGTGTAAGAGACAGGCAGGCACAGAGTTCCTGGTCAAGATGTTATTTGCAAATCCTGTCCCCTCATTGTCTTGTGTGCTTCAGTTCTGGGCCTCACAGGGACACGGCAGAAAGATAGGTAGAAGCAGAAGAAGGGTGAAGGGTCTTTGCAGGGACTTGAATTTCAGCACCTGGGTTGCTGCTGAGCTCATGGAAAAGAAGGGATTGATTGGGAAGGATGATTGCCATGTGCTTCAACACTCTGGCTGTGAGAAAAAGAATGGCTGTGGCTGTTGGCCACTTCATATACGAACACCAGGGGATATGAAGGTGTAGCCTGGGTGAGAGACTTAACTTACTTCCCTACAGAGTTTTTGAATTGCCAGGACCAGCAGTCAGCAATGGTGGTCTGAGACACCTAAAGGAGCACAGCTCAAGTTCTGGATTCACCTGCTAAGTGAGGTAGAGAATTTTGCATGTGGAGAAAAGTAATTTTAAGGCTTTCTTTGAAAGTTGCCTTTGGTTACATGATACAATATGCTAATGTGCACGTTGGCTCCCTGAGATGTAAGACCAATGTTTGTTCTAATTTTATTTACTTTTAGGAAGCCCGTGCAAGATTTAATTAACAGAGGTTTGTCTTGTCAGTAAAGAAAAGACCAATGAGAGCAGGTATAAAATAAGCAGAAAGAAAAAAAAAAATGAGCAATTTCTCTTTCGCCCAAAAGTCATCTGTATGTTCTGTCCTAGGAACAGTTTCCATGTGCTGCTTTTTAAATTCTGAAGTACAGATTAAAAAACCCTTTACTTCTTCTTTTACTTCTACCCTTTGATTCCTCAAGGAATGGTGTGATATCTTATTATTGACTAGAAATTAACTGTAGCTTTTCCTTCTAGTTTGGACTGTAAAGTCAGGTTGTGATTCTGTTTCCTGAGTCTGATTGCTAGAGTAGATCATCAATAGGCTAGCCTCAAAGATGATCACTTGGCAATGAATTCTCTTCCCTCTTTTTCACTACTTTCCTTGCCTTCTTCCTTTTGTTGGATTTAAATGTTTGTGATTTCCACCTCTTTATCCATCATAGCACACCATTGACTGAATAATACACTTTTATTGAGCTGCCCTCTTTCTGTGAAATAAATGCCAGTAATAATCAGTCAATCATTCAATCCATATGAATGTGGAATTTAGATGTGGCTGTTTGAATCGGGTTTATAATATACCATTTCTTGGTACAGCATGTTCTTTGATAGTATTCTTTTAAATGACTGTTTCCAACTGCACTTGAAAGCACCTATGAAAGAAATTGTTTGTGACGCTATACTTAGTTTAAATCGCTTTTCTTCAGCAGTTTTGTCCGCATTTCATTTCTATGCAAATTATATCTTGGTGAGTTAGTAAAATTTTACAAACCAATTGAAATGCAGCTATGGAATGAATTATCAGAGAAAATTTGGAAAATATGTTCATGAAAGGAAAACTGAGGAAAATATTTAAATCTAATTGTGTATTATTCAAAGAGAATTTCAGAGCAACTCTTAGGCAAATATTACATAAATGTATACCTATATTAAAGCATTAATTTGTCACAGGTAATATACTTGAAGGCTCAGGGACTATTTTCCCATTAGCCTGTGCATGTAGCACTTCTCAGCTGAAATACAGCCTAGGTACACAAACGCACTTAACTTGCTCATGGGGAATTGCAGAGGAGGAAATTTGAATGTAATGCTTGTAAACAGCTAGAGAGCAATGGCAGTCACTACCAGCTGTCCCAGTGCTTCGTTTCTATTAGAGTGACAGGGATCTTGCAGGGAGTCAGTCCTTCATGGCCAAGAATAATTTTATATCCTCATAAGTATAAAGCATCTAGTCCCCCTAAATTCATTAACAACAATTGGCATATCTTCTGTAAATACTCTGAATAACTACCAGATTCTCAGCATTCGATCCCCAAAGTGGGAGACTTGGTAGTTGCATATTTGTCAGTCAGGAATAATTTTCACGTGCCTCCATGAGATATCTCCTTCCCCTTATGATACAGGCTGGTTTTGTGAATTGTTTTATTCCTCATTTCAACATTTACCTGCGGGCTGAAGTGTAGAGGCAAGGGGACTAAAGGACCTTCAGCACTTTAAGAGTTTCCATGAGAGAGAGGAGCTGAAGTACAGTCCAAAGGTTGTGCTAGTGTCTTCAAAATCCAGGAGATACTGTAGCAAAGCTCATCATGATGATACTTTTTAAAAAATATATTTAAATATATTAAAAAAACTAATTCTACTCATATGTCCCTATTCACAAGTACCAAGCTGCATGTCCAGAGAGTCTGGCTAGGGCAGAGGATGAGGGGTGCCAGTTATCTCTCCTTTCCTGTATCTCCCTGGGTTCTTCAGCACATGGTCAACAAGATGAGGTCACCAAGATGTGTCTTTTGGGAACTAAAAGAAATTGTGTTCTTTTGAGACATCCTGACCCATTCTGTGAGTCATTAAGATTTATCCCCTCTCAGCTCCTTGTCTCTGTATCTTAACATTTCAGTCCTGTCCATTAGCTTTCTGTCATCTTCTCAGAATGCAGACTGTCCTTCGTTTAAGTCTGGGTGCTTTCTCCATCTGGGTGTTCTGGGAAGCTGTGTTTCTGGGTGCTGGGAACTTGCAGATCTGCTAACCTGGGTGCTATCAACACCTGCCATTCTTACACCCCTGCTTCTGGTTTTCCTTTTTGTGCTTCCACACCCAGACATGCCATCTTAATATTTGTATTACAAATCTCTGTTTTCATGGATGGGTTTAGTCAGTTTGGGTTTCTGCACCCAGCAGGATGTCTCCTCATTCTTTATAGATCATCAGTGATGGCTTCTTGCTTTTGTGTAGCAAATAAACAATATTTTCTGAGGTACTCATGTAACTAAGGTCAAGATTCAGTAGAGCACATAGGGACATATAAACAGAAATGCAGGCAGATTTAAGACATTCAAGTCTAATGTTGCATCCCAAGCTCCCAGGTTGCCCTCCAAAGGAAACTGTGGTGCTGAATAAAAGGCATTTTGACTCACATTTCAGGGACTAGGTACCCTACACTGGGCATCTTCATGAAGCAGTAATGACGTGTGCAATGTCCTCACTAAATAAACCTGTGCCTCTGCTCTGCAGTGACGTCCATCTATTTATGAACTGTTACTGACTGAGGGAATGCTTATATTGAGTAAAGATGACTCCAAGGTTATGCATTCCTCTTATTTAATCAGACACAGTAGTATTCATCAGCTGTTGATCTAACATAGTATTTTATATATTTCTAAATGGATGACAAGGGAAACTTAATCTTTACTTTGAATCTCCACCGGGGATATCTTACATTTTAAGCAAGCAACAAGGATTCTGTTATGCAGAATAGAGGCTTACATTTGTATTTGTGTTTTGCTTTTTTTATAGTATTTTCTGGTATTATACATATAAAAAAAGCTCATGTTTCTGTACTGAATGCATGCATTTGTACACACAGTGTAGTAGTTATGTGGTAAATGCAATGCCTAGCAGCTTGTAGGTATCACATCCTATGGTAATTTTAAAAAAACTAAGGGGATTCGTTGACTGGATGCAATTTAACAAAATTGCAAAAATTAATGGAGTGTTCAAATAGCCAAATTCAGGTAAAATTTTTCAGGGCAGTAAAAGATAGGATTCATTCTCTTTGATTTTAGTAAGCTTAAGTTAGATGTCAAAGTCCAACTAGTCTTCTGGGTTTTGTGTATAACGTTTTTAGAGATAGACATCTCCAACTGAATTTGGATGGAAGACTATAAAATTGCAGATGGTCCAGAAAGATGACAAGGCAATTATTATTCACTATTTTTCACAAAAGAAGGGCTATGGAGCACATAGATAAATCAACATCAAGTCTTTAAAACAAACATGGTGTATTGTATAACACATTGTCACGAGAGGTGGTAAAATAAAGTATAATTTTATTTGAAAAGATGTAGAGAAGTTCAAGGATAGGCCTGTTTCTGGGTTATTGAATGTATTTATCTGACTGTGCCCCTTGCCTTGGGAAATCCCTGCTCTCCTCAGTGAGATGGGGAGTATATACTAGGGACAAACATTTCCAGCTACTGAATAACATCAGAAACAGGATATTATTCTGAATGGACTTTTCCCTTGATCCGTCTTGGGATTTTATCTTCCTTTTGTCTCATTAGAACTAAAGACTGTCACCAAAGCACTGCAGTAATACTGGGTAATCTCAGCATGCCGTATCTCTGACAAGGTTTCTGTAAGCATTATGTTGCAAGAAAAATTTATCAAAATAGTTTTAAAGTGCACAGTAAGACACTTCTGAGTTTGTTTTCCCAAGGGAGTTCATGACAGGAAGAGCAAAAGCCTACTTCTTCAGGCACAATGGTACACATACTCCAAAACCAAAGGAATTTTTGTGAGTTAAGTTGGAAAAAAAAAAAATTATCCTTGATTTTAAAAGCATGTGCATAAAAATCTTATTTTAGTATTGGTGATGCTTCAGGTAGCGAGTTTGGGTTTACTGGTGTAATGAGAATGGTGGAGAAGGGAAAATTGCTGGGGTTTTGATTTGGGTTTCTTGGAGGAGAGAGAGCTTTCCTGAACTTTTCAATAGGAACTTCTACTACAGTGTGCTTCCAAGGGGACTGAACTCCTTTGAGAATGAGGAAAGCCTTTAAGCCACACCTCTTATTTCTTGGCAAGAGCTGTAAGTATGGGATTTCTATCCAGAATAAGGTAACTTCTTCCTCTTCCATTTGCTGTAGAATGAACCAGGACCATCCAGACTTGTGGGTTGTACACTGTGATGCGATTTGTATTTCACAGCTTGGTCTACCCTGTCTGAGGCTCTGTGTTCTGTGCCTGGCAACTCAATAAAGCAGAAGCACTTCTGGCTTGATGTTCTCCTGCAAATAGAGACAGGGAAAGACATGGAATTGGGCCAGGAGCTGTTTCAGTTATCGGTGTTGGCCCAGAAAGGGTTAATTCTACAGGCTTCTATGGAACAGAAAAGGAAAGTTTGGGAGGTGTTAACCAGCACACAAAGCTCCAGTATGGTGCACTAGGGTAGGCATTTTGGGGAGCTCTGATTTTAATATTTGGGCAAAAGCAGTCTTTGTTTCCCATCTGGTAACATGCATGAAAGTCTGTCTGCTGCTAATGGGGGAGACCTAGGGGTTTTTTTGTCCTGCCTGGCCTTATGAAGTGAGTGTATGTGATGGGTTTTGACCTTGATGCCAGATGCCCACAAAAGCTGCTCTATCACTCCTCCTGCAGGGCTGTTTCTCTCACATCTTCCCACTCCTCTCCCTCAAGCTGCAGTTTTTTCCTCCTCCTTAAATATATTATCACACAGATGCTACCACTGTTGTTGATGGGTTTGGCCTTGGCCAGTGGTGGGTTTGGCTTGGAGCTGCCTGACATTGGCTCCATCAGATATAGGGGAAGCTTCTAGCAGCTTGTCACAGACACCACTCCTGTAGCCTCCTTGCTACACAAATCCAATAGAGAAAAATACGTAATTGTACATTGGGCATCTGATTGTAGCTTCGATTTGGCTGATGGAAAGAGAGATGAGGTAAGCTGAGCCATTTTGAAACCACTGTGATATTTCCATTCACAGTGTTGATTCTTGAACAAGACACACAGGTGAGTCAGAAAAGGTCTCGTAGAGCTTACAAGAAGAATCTTTGAGGGATATCTGTGTTCACAGTCCTTGGTTTCTTGCCTTGGAGTGGGAAGCACTGAAAGGGAGCAAAGTCATCTACATACTGTCCTGTACATTCCAAGTAAGATTTTGCTTCTTTTTATTTCTTGTTACAGAAAGAGAATCTGAGAGATTGCTACCCTGCTTTGTATGAA
This sequence comes from Brachypteracias leptosomus, assembly GCA_013401335.1. Classification (NCBI taxonomy): domain Eukaryota; kingdom Metazoa; phylum Chordata; class Aves; order Coraciiformes; family Brachypteraciidae; genus Brachypteracias; species Brachypteracias leptosomus. The sequence continues at coordinate 91,294 of VYZX01028645.1, read as the reverse complement.
AAATCCAGAATGGTTTGATAATCTGTACTGTTAGAGGAGAATACATAATGCTGTATATATCCAACAGCCCAAGAGAGGTGAGGATGCTGCACCTACATGCCCCAGGTACACCTGGTAGTGAGGCTAGAAATTTACTCACATACACACAGAGCACACATATACACCACATCTATATAGGCATGGCTGGCTGCACAGATCACAAACAGACATACAGACCACTTGCTTGAACACAGGCAGAACCAACAGCCTCATCCTGCTCCCTTCTCTGGCAAAGCAGGATGGAGGTCACTATATGCATGTGTGAGGTGGATCCCTCCAGCAGCTGGGCTCAGACTCCCAGTCTGCTGTAGCTGGTCCCTGGATGTATGAGTCCCCAGGGCTGGAGTCCATCTGTAGTTGCTGGCACAGACGATCTCACTCATCCCCCACACCCACCCCAAGCTAGCTGGGACTCCTCTGGTGCCCCAGCAGCCACCACCCATAGTCTCACCCTTAAAGACACACACATGGGTCTTACTCCTAGAGAACCCCAGACCCTACTGTGTCTCTGGCTGCTGGTGGGACTCCCCTGGTGCCACTGATAACCCATTCCTCCTATGGTCTCACTCTCAGAAAGAGACAGACACACACATGTGCCTGGCTTCCAGACCACTTCACATACTCACAGATCCTGTGACCCCAGGTCCCACTCTGGTTGCTGCATTCAGACCCCATAACACACACACATTCACAGAAAACAGAGAACCCACACCCAGGAGCGGAGAAAGGAATTTAAGTAGGGAATAGGACAGACAGCACTAAGCAGACAAAGGGCATGGGCAGCGAAGCATACAACCCAACTCCCTGTTTACATACATCCATCACTTTTTTCCCTCTATTTTCCCACATTGTTTCCCCCAAATCCCCTAGATGCCTCCTTTCTCCACCTTTGGCTCCTTCTCTAAGCATCCCATAGTAATTCCTGGATAATCCCAAAGTGGTCCTTCACTGCATCCTATAATATGTCCTAATGCTAGGCAGCTACTCTCCTTAGTCTGAAAGGTGATGTGGAGAGCTGCTCCTGATGACTCATTGTGGTGGGCTTCATGCCTGGACACCAGGTCTGGTGGCTCTGCTGGACCAACCCTGGTAAAGACCTGGACAGGGTGTCCTTGGGGTCCTTAACTCATGATCCCTGTCTGCTGCTGTCTCTCTGTTCTGCTTTGTGGGAGTTTTTATCACATAACCTAACATATAAAACTTTTCTGTGTGGCAGATAAGTATGGAAAGGTTTTCTTAAAAAAAACTTTCTGCATTGCAGCAAGGGACGTTGCAACTTCAGGTCTATGTAGTTGTCCAGCCAGTGTCTCCTCATGCAACCTTTGCACAGACTCTAGGTAGTGTAGGTAATGCTTTGTATGCATAGTGGGATAAGTCAAAGACATTTTTGCTAGTAATGTGGTTAAAAGGAGCATTGATACCAGAGTATGGGAACATCTCAGAATGGAAAACTTTTGATCCGGGCCCCCAGCAAAGTGTCATTCATCCAAGCAGCTGCGCTTTTCTTGAGAATAGATATGGAGATTGATAAGTTGATTTAATATTCTTAGGAAAATATTAAAATTTTTTTCTTCTTAGGAGAATCATGGTCAGTTTAGTGTTCCTGGAATTTGGACATGTAGAATTTTCTGTATTGCTCCACAGAAGAGGATGAACAGGCTCACCAAGGTGACTTGTGGAATCGTTTCCTGTGCCATCTTCATGGAAGTAACTTCACAAAAGTGAAAATTCCAGTTATCTCTTCTCAAAGTTGGATCTTACTGATACCAAGCCACGCTTCTATCAGACTACTTGCCTATATCTGGCCAGCTGGCAGCAGGCTAGGAGGACAAGTGATTGATTCAAGTGTGCTAGGATGTTCATGACAAGAAAAAAAAAAGTGATGGCAGCACTGCTAGTTCAGATGAATTTGTCCCCAGAATGAGACCAAAATCAGGACACAATCTTGCTGCAGAGGCTTGAATAGAGTCTCTCTTTTCACAATGGCTGAAAGACAAATTGAGACTAAAAGTAAGGGCATGACGAAGGAAACTCTAAGAGCATAGAAAATTAACTATTGTTATAATTTATCAAGGGCAGAAATGCCCTTCATTGCAAAAATTTAAACTCAGGATGAATTCAGGCATACATTCCAGTTCAAGAAAGGCTTTTGAGCTTGAAATAACATGTACAGGGAAAATCTTATAGTGCCCCTAATGCAGAAGGTTGGACTAGATGATTATTTTTGCCCTTCACATCTATGGGTTTCATTGTAGTTCTTGTCTGCAAGAAAGAAGAGTCTTGTTCTGCTAAAGGTGTAGAGTATCTAAAGTAAGCACATGCAAATGGGAGGACTGTGATGGGAAATGGGAAGACTGTTTTCCGTAGTGATTATGGGGTGGTAAAACATCACCTGGTCTTTTCTGTGCTAGGATATTAAGACACATTAAAAATAGACTTTTCTCCATTGGCAAAGATAAACCTGCACAAGTTGCATAAAGAGGAAGCTAATGCAATGTTGCAATGAACAGATGCCAAGTGAAGGGAGAGAGACAAAAGTGAGAGAAAAGAGATCTATAGATTAGAAAGGGATTTAGGATAGTGGAAAGGGGTAGAAAAGAAGAAGAGGTGACTGTACTTGCAAAAGATGAAACCTCTCTGATACCTCTCTGTGAGACCTGTTTGTGCAGAGTCCCATTCACCAAGAAGAATTGGATCACCTTTCTTTGAAATTTCATTTCCTTTTTTTTTTTTTTTTTAACTTCAGATCATCATTTAAGATTCACATGCCTGGTACATCACACATACCTACTCAAGTGCCTTTCTCCATGAGAAAAATTGTATCTTTCATCAAGGTAATGTATTTTTTTTAAACTGTCAGAATCATTTCGCTGAAACGCATGAAGAAATCAATAGCAGAATTGTATTAAAGAAAAACCACAGCTTTGCTCACAGTTAAGGGTTTCAAGTTCAATAACGTTGGACTTTAAAGAGAAGGAAAGAAATTTCCTTCATTTTTATTATAATGCACTTAATGCACCATACAGAGAGAATAGAAGTGCTGTCCAATAGACCCTTTGTGTTTTCCTCAACCTTTGCTATCAGCGTCCTTTTCCATTTCTTTTTAATTCTCCTTGTTCCTTTTCAAAAAGAACCCGTCCACCGCAAATGAAGCTAATTCCTTCCAGTGGCACTGCACTAGATATCACCGCAGCCTGTCACAAACAATATCTGTGACATTTAGAGAACTATCTTTTATTTTGAAATACGGGTAGAAAAGGTATTCTTGGTTCTGTTCTTTCTGAAATAATGCAACGAAAAATAGAAGAGTGGGCTAGTGCCATATTAAGTACATTTTTTTCAAACATACATGTTCTCAGTATGTTAATACATACTGGGGAAAAGAACCAGATAAACAAGATGTAACTAGCTGCCTAGTGTCACCAATAAGACTAGTTGTTGAGGATTATTTCCTTTGGGGATCCTTTTCTGCCACATATGCAGGACTGGCCCAAAACAGCGCTGCTGTTTGGAACTGTTCTTAACTACCTAGCTACTATTTGTGGCTATAGCTTAGGTATGTTGTCTTCAGTATTAGGGGTTTTTTGGTGTCTCTAAGTCATCTTCTTTCATTTAAATCTGCTTCAGGTAGTCATTTATCACAGTCTTCCTTTGAACTGAGCTCACTTTTTTCCCTTGCTGTCTTTGAATATTCCTCCCACCGACAGCTAGTCTTTCTTTACATTCTTTTTACATTACTTTGCGTAGGTTTCTCTGCCAGCTAGCTGTCACAGATAGTTTTGCTTTCTGATTTTAAATAACGTTTCTAATAAGTAGTATTTACTTTAGAAATGTAAATACTTACCTTTCTGGTGAGGGAGAAAGAATTTCTGCCAAGGAGCAGACAATTACCTGTACCCTTACAAAGACTTGAACTAGGTTCTAGGTTCACGTGATCTGACCATCTCTATGTTAATAAAAATGCATAATGGGTTATGTATGCTTCTCTGTCCTGCTCTAATTGAAAAGCTGGTTACTTTCCACTAGTAATAAACTGTGATCGTATTTCCACCTGAAAATCAGAATCTCTGGGAATATTTACAAAAACATGCATGTGATTCAGGGCCTGATGTCCAGGGAGACTGTGGCCAATAACACCGACTGACAATCTGGTCTTGTCTCCTCCTGCTCCCATGTCCGTTGGTATCTGCCTTGGGCTGTTCACTTCCCATGCCAGAGAACAGTTTCTGTTTGACCTAACAGGTTCCAAGTATGTCAGCAGTTTTCCCACCCTGCAATAACACAAACAGCAATGACAAGGTACTTCTTTATTCAACCCCATCAAAATACCTTTCCTCTCAGGGGAGAAAAAGAAAAGGTGCTGGTGAACACCTATTTACCCTCTCATATGCACAGTAATAGAGCTTTTAGCCACTCTATACCAACTTCTTACTGCTGCTTCTCTCTTCTCCATGGACTTAAACTGGGTAGAGGAATGGTCCTGCCTGTGATTCCAAAACTGGTGAGCAAAGGAGCAGCCATGCTGGCTGAAAGGCTGCTGAAAGGCTCAGCTGTGGAAGGAATAAAAAAATTGAAAGGATGTTTATTTTAGGTTAGGGTTAAGTCAAAGGCCTTTCTTTGGGAGCAGACAGAAAAAATAAAATGTGGGAATAATAAAAAAACAATACACGAATTAATCTGATCCTAGCTGAAGGGGAGATAATAAAAAAAGAGTAAATGAATTTGTAGTTTGAAGTTCTGCAGTGCCTGTCCATCCCCCCTTACCTCTTGGGTCTCTTGTGTGTAACTTCTCTAAGGCTTTTTTTACCTTCTGAGAGCTGAAGTGCAAGGTGACCTATGATCTGGGAGAGCAGGAAGGTGACTGACAGTGCTTTGGCCTGCACTTGTAAGGCAATGATAAAACAGCAAGCCCATCTTTAAAATGACAGAGATCACCTAATACTGACCGGTTCAAACAGTTTAAAATGGACTGTGTCATCTCCTTTTGCAAAAGGACAATTTTCATTGTTGGCCAAGGAGTAAATTTACTAGTCAAGTTCTGACACGTCAGGCACTTTAGCTATTTTTTTTTTTTTTTTTTGTGAGGTAAGGGTGACTTTGACCTCCCAGGTTTGCATCCAGAAACACTTACTCCCTCCTCTCCTGTGTCAGGGCACTCCACTCTCACCACAGTCACTTAAGTGAGAGGAGATGAAGGGAAAAGGAGGGTCAGGACCTGCAGGGAGAGTCAAAGCACAGCCTTTACTTGCAGAGGAGGATGTGATGGGAGAGGGTTTAAGGCTGCTACTGAAGTCAGACCTGATAAGGAGGGAAACACTGAAAAGGTCTATGACAAAGGCTTGTGGAAAGATGAAATGGGAGCAGGAAGACACCTGGGGCAGGATAATGACTGCCAGAAACCCTCTGTTGGCATTGCTCTTCTCTGTGCTTAAGGGCATCCCTATGATATTTTGTCATAAGATGATGACATGGGAGGGATTACTCCAGATCAATCTTGTGGAAAGATTAATGAGGAAGACCTGGTAGAGGCAAGCCCATTTGCTTTAAACATCTGTTGTACTTAACTGGTGGCTTGGCAGCTTCCCTTGTTTTCCCTGTGCAATGCTTTAATGAAACAGTGTGGATAAGCCCTGGGGCTATTTCCCTACTTACTGTTGTCCTGGCAGAGCTTTTAATGCACATCCATGACTGCTGCATTAAAAGACATCTCCCTGCTCCACAACATCAAGCTCCTGTGTATGTTGAGAGATTGAAATCCATCATGGGTTTCCACCTCCAATCCCTCTTTTACACAAATAAGCAGTCTACTGTTTTAACATCATGTCAAACATTGCCACATTTCTGTGGTATGGGCTTTACAACAGGCTGTTTGCCACTGGTTTCCATGGTGCCTTGTGAGAAGGGGCTTTTCACACCTGCCCCAAATTCTGCTTGTCCCAGATGAAGATCATAAGTGTTAAAGAGTGGGAGAAGGGGCAGAGTGAAGCCATTAACTACCAGGAGGGTATGAACCCTTTGTCAGCTCAGCCTTTCAGCGTGTGGCAACATATAAAAATACTATTTGTAAGACTTCCCTAGTCTGTCAGATCCTCTATGTTTAAAAAATCTGGGAGTGGAGACAAAAGATATTTTCAGAAAGCATCTGCTATAAACAAAAATGTGCACGTGCATGTGACTGCACATAATAGATATACACAAATTATGAGAGTACTGCAAAATCAGATAGTTTTTGCTTGTAGATATATATGGAGACCACTTTCACAGTCTAGATGTGCACACAGACACACATTTAAATGTGTTATGCAATGGTATGAGATCTCTTTTGATGCTCTGTACTTTTCTGATCTTCAATAGCTTTTTCACACAGAAATGGTGCCAAGAATATATGAATTTGTGGTAAAAAAATGTGTCCTTAGGTAGTGTTATTGTACAGGTGCTCTTAACATGTTGAGGTACCAACAAACCTCATGAATAGGAACTGGAATTGCTGTGTCTGGACAAATATTTTTCCCTAGTTACAGGAGACTTCCCTAAATACTACTGTGTTTCAGAATGTAAGTAGTTGTAGCCTTCCTCTCTCTAGCCAGGTGTACCTATACAAACATACATACTTCTAAATGTTTTCTGGGTATTGCAACACTAAGGAATTAGAACATTTTGAATTTGAAAACTAGTTGAGTAATAGTCTATGTCATTCTTATTTTCTTTGGTTTTTCTTCTTTTTGTTTGTCCAGACACAAAATTTTCCTGTTTCCTGCATCAGGTTGCCAGCATTTGGTCATGTCTCAAAGGAATGCATAACAATTACCACCAGCTCTTCAGAGAAGTTTCCAACACAGTAAAAAATAAAATGAAATAATGAAAACATTTGAAGTTGTGAGCAGGATGCAACTGTGTAGCAGGTATATTGGAATTTTAAAATACCTGTTTGTATTCAGCTTCTGTAAACTGACAGTGGTCTCCGTGTACACTGAATTTTGTAGGGAGGTACTTAACTCTGAAAAATAGCTGTGACAAAACCAAACTGCAGTATTTTACTCAAAATTAGTTCTTTCGATGTACATGCTCTGTTTGTCTGGTACTGAAGCTGGGGTTTTCAGGCCTCTTTTGCTTTTATAAACTCTCTAGATACTTTTCAGTGAAAGTACTCCACACCAAAATGTACAAGAACAGATTCTTTTTTTTTATTAGCTGCATTTCACAAAGAAAGACTTTATCAGTCTGATCATCCCAGTGCAGAAACTCGACTCACTGAAGAGAGCATCAAGAACCAAATCACTTTAACCTTTAATGGATTTGGACCTAGATATGAACCTCAGGAGTAGCATCTGTCTTTAGCTAGAGCTGAACTCTTTCAGCTCTTCAGCTCTAGGTGTGCCTATTCCACAAGAGAACCAGAAAATAAGTTCAGGTTATTCTGCAACAAAGGCAGCCTTTTTTTCCTTGAAATCTATATGAGGTTGAGAGGAATGCCTTAAATATGAATCTGCTCAGACCAGGTAACCTTAAAAAATGCATAATGAAATAAAAGGTAGCATGAGCTGAGAATTGTTAATTTACTTGTAAAACTGATGCAGGTTTCAAAGCTTCTGTGTTGATCAAAGAGCCCCAAAGGAGACTTATGATAGCAACTACAGTTTATTTTCCTCTTTTGCTTTTCAAAAGTTGATGTCAAACCATTGAAAGATGAAATGAATTCATTGCGGTTTTTACTGTAGCTGTGTAAAGAGGGAAATCAGTAGTTTTAAATGTGCTGCATTTGATTCATTCTGATCTGCCGTATATGAATTTTTTAGAGAGACTTCTTAATTTAGTGACCGAGCCAATTCAAATCATAGTGTAACCGAGGCTGCTTTCATAATGCAGCAGCATCCAGGTGTCTTTGGCAAAGTCCATGTACTAACAGTTCAATTCCACTCTTCTATCATATGTGTTTTATAAACCATTTAAAAAAATTCAATAATTTAAAAATTTTTTTGTCTGATACAACAAAACCAATTCATGCCATTTATGGTCTGACAGGTTAATTTTTATTTCTTAAAGAAAAAAATATATTCAAATCCTAGACCCAATCTTGAGTTATACAATTGTTAAAAAGCCTCAGAAATTAACAAGGGGCTTTTAGAAATGTTTAACTTAAAAAAACCCAGGAAGGTTTTTGGGTTTTTTTTTTGCATTTGTTTAAAAAAATTATATTCCCTCAAAATGAGACCTTTGTGCCAAGTTTTATTCTGGAGCACAGCTTTACAGCTGAGCTAAAACCCCCTATAATAGGAGAAAAGTGACAGACCCTTAACTATAGTAGCATGAACAGCGCTGCTATAATTCCTGGGTGAACTTTGTCCCTGGATGTGTGTTTTTGGAGTGTGCCGGGGTGACATTCAGCCTCTACATTCATTTTTATGATAATTCAGAGTAAATTGTGGTGCAATAAACTCTTCAAGCTTGTCTTTCTTGTGAAAGCCATGAATCAATCAGCTGCAGGCTTTTTTGGGTCTTTTCAATGTATAGTGATCATTTAGATTTGACATGCATTGTGAGACCTTGGCTTAGCTCCTCTCTATGGTCTGTCATTAATTCCAGCCTTTACTGTTCTGAAGTACAGTGAAGGATGACTGAGAAATCATTGCCCCTCTTCAGCTCTGTTATTGCACAAAATAGCAGCGCAATAATTTTTTGTCAATGTTTTACTCTAAAAGCTTTCTACATCAGTTTTGAAAAGGAAGCAATAAAGCCCATTCAGTGGTATGAATAAAAATCCTTTGAGGTTTAGGCGCAGGGCTGCTTTTCTTCAGCTGGTAATCAAATTGGAGCTAAAATGAAATTGAGTTTTCTTATGAAAATAGCCTTTGTTGCTGGGAAGGCTGGTAATTCATAAACAATAACCTGCTCTTTTGTGTGGATAATAATATATTCATGTTCTTTCAATAGGGTAAAAGCCAGACCTAGTGCATTATGGTACAGTAAAAATAGCAGAAGGAGCTTGCTGGAATAATCTTGAAGAAGAAATGTAGCATTCGGTGACTTAAGCTTTCAGCTCCCATCTGAAATTGTACTTTGCTTTTATTTGCGAGCCGGGCTTTAGTTGTTGATTTGTTGCCGCTATACAATATTTGGTTAATTGTGGAAGATCTCAAGCTGTGCTCATCACTGCTCCTGCGAAGGCTGCTGCCAGCTGCTAGAAACAGAGCCTGCTGCTACAGGATGTACACTATTCACAGGAGCAGCCTCTCAGCGCTGATTATCACTGAAGAGTTCCCCGCTCTCCATCACTCTGCACCCTGCACGCAGCCGGACTGCCGAGCACGGGGAGGTAGGCTGCCTGCCCTCTCCTCGGGGCAAGGGCAGAGGCGTGCCGCGGGGCTGCCCACAGCGCGGTGGGAGAACTTGGCTGGGGATTTTCCAAGCCCTGTTGGGGAATCAGGCTCCCAGCCCCCCGGGAGGGTGGTGTGGGCTCAGGCGTTTTGGGGCTCAGCAAGGGCTGGAGGAGGATGCGAGGGGCAAAGAGTGAGGATTTCCAAGTGCACCACGAGGCGTTTTTGGAGATGTTGACCAGGGGTTTGGTGGTTTTTCTAACTAGACTGGTGATCCTTTGAGGGTTTGATCCTGCGCCGGTGCTTGTCGGCGTTTTGGGGCGTACCTTGTCACATCTGTGTTTTGTGACTCGATGCTAAAGGTCTTGGTACGGGTGGAGGATGCTCCTCAGACAGGTTGTGTGAGCGAAGGCAAGAGGTTGACAGAAAACTCTGGGAACGTGTCCTGTCTGCAGTGACTCTTCTTCTTTGCCTCAGCTTGCAGGGAGTGGAGGGTAAACTTCAGTCTGAGTACCTGAAATTACCTCCCTCCCCCTCCTCTCCATCAATGTATGCTTTTAAACTGTTGATAGCCTTGATAGTCTTGAACCCTGAGTAGTGATGAAAAATATTGCATGCAGACACAGGCATGCAAAAACGCTGATTTGGGCTCTGTTTATGTGTAAGATGCAGACTTGATCAGTCTCACCAACACTGAGGTGAGAGACTGCTTCAGGATTTAGTTTAATTTTGACTAGTCTGCCTGCCTGGGTGACAGAAGTAATACTAAAACCACTCATCAGAGTGCCTGGGGAGGTGCAGTGTGAAAAGTGATAGCAGGTCGAAACTGTGCTGTTACTCGTGGATTTCGATTGCAGGGAGGACTAGAGGACAGATCATGTCGTGGTGGCAGATCGGACACAGCTTTGCACAGGGCTTTCTCACAGTGAAAGGGTTTGCCATACAGACTCCTCAAACCCCACTCTTTTTGACCAAATTAAGGAAACAGTTAATACCAGGTGTATTGTTCTCCTTATAAACTTTCTTAAGGCTTCAGAAAGTTTTTAAAAAACAAGCCAGAACATACCCTAGGCAGATATGAAGTAAATGAGAATGCAAAGTGCAAAGACTTACAATGGGGATTATTTTCTAAGTAACATTGAAGTTAGGTCTGTACCATATGCAAAGCTGTCTTGAAGCAGTTGCAGAGGTTTTTATTCATTTTTAACAGTAAAATTACATGCTTAACAAAAGGAACTTTTAAGGGCACAGTGGTAACTGACAGTCAAAGCAATATATGTCATTATCCAATTAGTACACAGAAGTGTGTTTTTATTATTCACTTAACATACCTCTGTGTTTGGCTTTCAGAAATACAGTGTTTTATTTCTCAAAATGTTTTAAGATTGGTATGTGTTTTACTGCTGTAATTGGAGTAATATTTTTGCACATTACATGTATTTATATCTTTGTTGCTCATTGGATTAGCTCTGTTTAGAAGAAAACTTCTAAAATGAAAAATTGTTTTTGTGGGTAAATGCTGGTTAGACAAAATGCACTCAATTCCAGTTCCCTTCACAACTGGAAAAACTGCTTTATATTGCAACCAAAGTTGAATTGAAATAAATACTATTTCTTGTGTTTAAAAGAATGATAATACAATGAAATTTTCAAGTGCATTTGAATGAGATGTATGTTATTATTTGTTGGTACTTGCTAATATGAGGACAGAGAGTCTATTCAATAGAACCACCCTTTTTGTTTTGCTGAAACATAAACTATTTAGACGTGTGTTGTTGGCATTTGTTAAATTGGGAGACTAGTTAGCTGACAGATGTGGTGATGATTTTAGCTTTTTGATTACAGGCTTAGCAGAGTTGCGGCACATTGCGTTATCAGAGTTCTTTAGGAGCAAACATTTTGATTGTGGTTGGACAGTGCTGTTATCCTAGCACCAAATAAGTCAAATAGGTATAACAAGTTTTCCAAAGAATCTATGTTGTCTACAGCTTTGGGAAGAACAGTTCTGCTCCTCTTGCTATATTTAAATAAGATTTAGTGAACGTGTTTGAAGTGGAGTATGTTTCCTGATGTTTCTGATGCTGGATTCACCTTTGTCATGGAAATGCATGCTTTGTTCTGGGATTCATGCAGAAAGGATGCTTCACTTAGGTATACTGTGCTCAAATGAAGCTTTGGTATGCGCAAAAACCTCCATGAAAACAAACTCAAGTCTTCAAATTTCACTAACCTAAGATTTTCCCCATACTGCTAGCACCAGAGTGGGACAGCTGTATACTAAAGAAAGTATAAGCTGTCCATGAGAGAACTGGTAGTGTATCTCATGCCCAAGTACTATTCTGTCATCTGGCAGTATTATGAAAGATGAATAATTACCTAGCAGTGAATCACTCTAAGACCTCCAAACTAATTTCTTGATGCCTGTATTAGGCTATAATATAAATAAATAAATATGAAGTTTACCAATGTTAACTTTATGTACCAGTGTAACTCATAAAGTAGATATTTTCATTTGCAATTAGCATCTGTAAGTTCACAAAGGAACTCATTTCCAGTCTATGCAATCATGTAATTACATTGCAATGCACAAATTAAAGTTGTCCACTGTTGACAAAGTTGATTGAATGACACACTGTACATTTGTCTTGAAATTTTACATATCTGCCGATGCTGGAGCATAAATTCTTTAATGAGTATGGATTTTCCTATGGATATAAGGCAAACAAGTTGATCATCATTATTTTGCAATAAAAAGCAAGTTCCAACAATTGAAGGCAATAAGGCAATCAAAAGCCTCAAACCTTGTAGTCAAAAAAATACTGATATATTCAGATTTTGCATTTTACCTAATGAATGTATCTTATGACTGGAAAAAAAAAGCTAACTTTTAAGCTAAGGAGGTAAACAAGGGGAATTAAGATCAGGATTACACTAGACAGAACTTTTAAATGTATTTTTACACATTCACTTTCTCTGTACTCACTGTATTCAAATTTTTCAGCCTTGCTTTTGAAGTAGTTTGTGGTCACCTTGACTGGGCTTGCATCTAGTTTTTTTTTTTAAAAAGAAGAGTATTCAGTAAAGGCATATCTGGATAATTTATTCATATTAGAACTCTGGTATTAGAATATATCTGATACGAGGATGATCTGATAGGCTTTTAAAAGTGTAAAAATAATACTTAAAAAAATATATTAAGAGATTCTTATCAAGAATAATGATAATGAAGGTCACAAATTGCAACCCATATCATGTGGATGAATGTCTGTAGAGTGCTGTTTCACAGACCCTCCTGTTTTTACTCTTCTGATTCTTACATTTGCTTAAACTTTGCAGATTTTAGTTAAATGCTGTTCTTTGTGTAAATTGCAAAGATAAAAGTTCAGACCAGCATGAAGTTTCAATAATATCTGTCTCTACTTCAGTCCTTGAAAACTCAGAGCTTGTTTACAGATAGCTTTTTATTTGCTACTAAAATATAAGGTGAGCAGATTTCAATTTTTATTGCCTTCTCAACTTTCAATGCACTCTGCCTTATCAGTGTACTTGAATCCACGTGGTGTATATAAAATGAAAAGCTTCAAGTATTTTTATTAAGACATCCAGGAAGAGCTCTCTAAACAAGGCTTTGCTTTCCAATGCTCAAGCTTTGAATTGTCAGCTGTTAAAAACACACTCTTACTTTCTCATTCTGAAATGTAGCCAGAAAAAAGAGCAGATCTCTAATGTGTGTGGTGCCTTTTTAATGTAGCTATTTGAATATCCATATTTTGCTTTGAAATGGGAATCTTCTACTTTATGAGGAGAGCTGTTCACTCAAGTTTTCTCAGTGCATGTGATATCCTGAAGATTACGCTGTTTTACAGTGTAATTCAGCTCATTTTGCCAAAACTGTTCTCAAAGACAGTTGAAACAGCATCTTTCTGCTTTGAGGCTCTCAAGTACAGTACAAGTCAATAAAAGTAAAATATATTTTTGGCAGTTGCGTTACTTAAGGGGCTTCATGATTTGGAAGAGTGGAGGAGTTCTACTTTAGTAGCCTTCAGGGGTTCAAAATGGGCTGGAAATAAGCAGAAGAAAATCAATTGAACAGTGAGCTGAAGCAAAATTCCTCCAATTTGCTGTTACAAATGGGAAATCAAGATCCTAACTCTCCACTGCCTGGTACTTTGCACTTTCTCTGGTGATGTCAGAAAGTAGGTAAAAAACAGAGGCTGACATGACAGCTGCAATGCAGTTCAAAGATCAGTTATAATCCAAATCAAGTTGGATTATAAAATTGGAGTGAGGGTGGAGGAAGCCTTGGCTGGGCACAACAGGTTTCTGGAACCAGAGGCAACCCCACAACACTAGTGGTGTAAATGTAAAAAAAACACCCGCTGCAACTGGAGGGAGTTTTGAGTCACTTTGCAAAGCTGTGAAGAATGAGGCTCAGATATTTAGGGAAGTGAATTCTTGATCAAATGACCTCTCAAAGTATTTCCGACACCATCTCTGATGCCACCAGCCATAGACAATACATGTTGCAAAATCAGACCAGTAGTCATCAGGTATATTGAGTACATATGTACAGGAGTAAATAGAAATTGGCAATTCTTTGGAAACTGAAGAAGACTCCCATACAGCATCAAGCAGTTGATTTTTTTTTTACTAAATTTACTTGTGCCTTTGTGATAGACACTATTTTTTTCTTCTTTTTTTTTTCATCCATGGAATCTTTTTCCTTCACTGGTTTTCTTATGTCACTGCAAAATAATTGGATCTTCTCTTAATTTTAACTTATCATAGCTTATTTTAGCTAATCACTGGTTCTGATTTCCCCAGAGCAATCCATCACTTACAAATCTCACATGCTAGTGTGAAAGTGATGGGAAACACTGGGAAACCAGGTCTGCCCTCAGAGTAAAATGTTAGTTTCATAAAAGTTTTTCAGATCACTTTTTTAATTGTCAAATGTAAAAGCATTGAAGTTGAAAAATTCTTTTGTTTTGCTTCCTAAGCCAGCCATGTTCACTAGCATTAAGGTAATATATGAAAAATTATGTTCCCACTGCTACACCGAAGCCAATGTAATAGCAGCTTCCCCAGAATAACTGGAGCAAGGTCCATCCACTACATAGCACCATAGCAAGAGGAAAACTTTTAAGGGCAATCATTATTCAGAGAGTTATGGGCAATCAACTTCATGCTCTAGGCTTGATAGCACATCTGAAGTATTAAACAGCCATCCTCAGACACCTATAGCCTTTTTCTATGCACTGCTTGCACCAAAGAAAGAGCACATCTCATATATCTACCAATCAGGAAAGATAAAAAACTTACAGAGAGTTACAAAAATGTAATTTCAGTCTCCCTGGGAAGTGGATCATTCAGCTGCAAAGCACTTATAAAGTATGTCAAATACTTCATATCACAAAGCAGCTAGTAAAATATATCTTGATCTATCTCTTTGAAAGCTCATCTCCAATGTCTCTTTGGAGTTGGTCTTAATCTTTCATCAAGGCCTTTCATAGAAGTTTTTAACCATATTGGAAATGTGAAAATGTTGCTTTTGAACCATATTGGAAATGTGATATTTTGTTGCTTTGACTGAGAATTTTTAGCAAAATCAGTATAAACATGCATATAAATGTTAAAGGATAAAATGGCATTGGACTCTACACTTGCTTTATTAGGCTATACTGCAAATTTGTAAAATGGATAATGGACTACTGATTAACAATTGACTTCATAAATTGACATCACTGTACAGAAACCATTAAAATAATTTGTAAGTTCATAATAAGACTTACTGTGATGAGTATTTAAAACAAATTGAATAGTTTTAACAGATCTTCAAGCCAGAACAGTAATTTGAAAGAGACTCTACTGCCTGTTAACTTAAATAATGCATTGCAGCATTTAAATTCAGTCTAATAGAAGAAGAACGTGAGAGTTGAGTCAGAATTAGAGGTGTGCATCAGAGACTTTGACATTGCCGGCCAGCATCCTTGTCAATCTTGAAGTTTGAGTGCAAACATCCTGGGTTGACTGGATATGCAAAAAGGTCTGGTTGGTACAGATCTCTAATCTAGTGAGAAACTTGTCATTTAAGGTTTGATTCTAGGAGGCCAATTTTTGTGTTCTATTGGCTATGAAAGCACATTTTGCTGAAGATGTTTCCTGAATATCTCAGTATTAATCTAATCCAGAACCAGCACTTTTGTGGTAATGAGTAGAAAAAACATCCAACTTTATAAGTGTCTAAATTTTTATCCTTCCAAAAAACTTTGGGAGTCAAGTTTTTTATGTCAACCCCCTTCAGTACATCACCTTATAGAAATTCTGTCCAGTTAGGTTATTTGTAGTGAGGCTTGTACGAGTAGGAGAAAAAGGGCATTGATCCTCTTTTCAGTATGCTTCTTAACGTTGAATGCAGAGCTTAGAAAGATGAACTTGCAGTTATTTTTAAAGCTAGAAACAAAGTATTTAGTGTAGTAAAGGAGCTTACTATTTGGAACACTGAATTCACATTGTCCCTAGAGATCAAGCTTTTGTGTATGTAAAGACTGCCTTGGATGGCAGCACAGCAAAAGGAAAAACATTGTTCAAAGAAGCAAATAGTCTTTAAGCTGCAAGAGTCTGTGGTTTCAAAATAATCACCTGTCTAAACATAGAAAGGTAGCTGTGTACAGGCAACTTGAAACAGAGGGCACATATGGTAATGAAAGGCTGCTGACAATTCCATCCAGAAGCCACTGTAGAAACTGGCATGTGAGCTTTTGCAAACTTCATGTCATATTCTCGGAGAACATATCTTTTCATGGGCATCACATGTCACTGTGTTACATGTGGACATGCTGTGTGTTTCTAGAGGCTGTCTCTACCTGCTAGTGTCAGACGTGCTCAAGCAGAGTCATATGCTCTTTGTTAATGTTATCCATCATATCAACAACGTGTAGTAGGTAGTGCAGATCTGGGCAGGTAGTCAGTGATATCACTGCGCAGTATGACTTGAGTCTGGCACTGGAAAGGATAAAGAAATTCCAAAAGTACCACTGAATAGGGCAAGAAAAATTGTCTGGGCTTTATAACACAGGGAAGGGATATGTCAATTCTGTGATAGATTAGCTGTATTCACTTTCCACATAAATGTGAGAGGGTGACAGTTGCCGCAAAAAAATGACAGAGAATGAAATCCTTTCACTAGTGGGTTTATCTCTGAAGAGAACATTAGGCTTGTTGTTTGGAATGATGGGTCTAATTATATCTTTTGTGTTGTAAAAATGTATGTGAATCTAAATCCTATGAACTTCTCCTTTTTCAGGTTGAGAAAGTCACCGGTGACTATTTTCCTGAGTAATGTTGACAAACAGAAATGCTTAGAGACTAACTGTTCATAAGGGATAGCCCATTGCACAATCATACGTGGTAATAATTTACAGCTGCTCTCATTCCAGACTGAATATGACTTAGAAACCTAAAGATAGGAAGATATTTTTTTCAGTTACAATGCTCTAGCACCAGTCACGTGCTATAGTGATTCTGTTATCTGGAAACTACATTTCTGTTCTGAATGTCCAGGGGACATTACATTTCCCATGATTTTCATCCCGTGAGAGGGAGAAATATCTGCTAGCTTTATACAATAATGCTTCTCTCCATAGATGAGGGACTAATGCCCTATGCTCTGTTGAAACTGGTTGTCAAAAGCAGCAATGAGTGCTTGCCAGCTCTTTTTGGTAGTGTGTCGAGTGGATGCTGACCTTGTGAGGCAGTGACATTGCATCATCTTTTGTGTTAGGGCTGGGTAGAGGAGACTGGCTGGCTGCACGGGAATTATCATTCCCTAGGAGGCCAACGCACCTGTGGGCTGTGCAAAACACTGTGATGGACTCTGCTCCTCATTAGCAGGAGCTGCCCTGTGACACATGGAACTACTGTTCATTTGCCTTGCAATGGATCCTTAAATGAAGAGAAGAAAATGCTCTCAAGGCTTACTTCTTTTTAAGACTGAAGAAGGAGAGAGGAAATCATTGAGTGTCTCTCTTTACCTGCCTGACTTTGACTCTAGGGAAAGGAAAAGCCAGCAGAAATTGGTCAAAAAGGAAGCAATCAGCTCTCTAAACCACCAGGACTATCTCCTCTTGCTCTCTCTTCTGTTGCTGCCTTTATGTGCTGGCAAGCAAGTTTTGGGATCCTTTAAGTACCACAGAAATTAGCTTATTTTTATGCTCTAGTTTCTTGTTTTTAGCAAAGGGAGGGGACAAATATCTGCATTGTTTTACTCTCCTTTAAGTCCTGTTAAGTCTTTCTAGGCCCTTAGGCTGTTGATAGTCTTGTGTCAGTCTGAACTCATGCTGTGTCATCTCTAGCCTGCTAGGAAGATGCTGTGATTTGGGGCTCTGCAGTCACAGTGACAGAGCATCTTGGGCTTCTTTAGTTGTATTTGTGAGCATGAGCTTCTGGAGTGTCTTCAGCTGCTCATCGATAGCAAGAAGAGAGCTTTTCCAAGTTACTGACTCAGACTTTTACTAAGGATGGAGCTCTGCAAAATCTGATTCCTGACTTATACAAGGCCATGAATCTGTGAGGTATCAGATTGAGGATTACTGACCTAATACAATGGCTCTTGTTACAATGCAGGTTGAACCTGCCTACTTTGGGCTCATAATAAGACACTATTAAGGCTGAAGCATAATATAGTACTTCAAGCAAACACTAGGCATGTTTCAGAAGATGCATCCGCTAGATCTGCTGGCACATAGGGCTTTGAAGTGAGTTCAAAGAAGAAAGGTGATATATTCAGTCACCTAATACTCATTTGAATGAACAAAGGAACTGAATGTGTTATCTGCAGAAAGTTTAACAGAGAAGTTTTTTAAGATGGGGTACCTATCAGAAATTGAGCACGTGGGGAAAAATCTCTAAATCACTATCCCTATGATACTTCCTTCAAGCATGCTTTTCACAAATGATGTGTCTAAGCACCAGAAGCATCTTTGGATTTCTATCAAGCTGCCCAACAGGCATGCCACATGGTCCATAGAAGCAATGGGAAACTTATGTTTTCCCCATATGCTTATTTTCACTTTTTAGTAACAGATTCATATCATTCCCTAAACACTGTGAAGAAATAAATATAGATGAGGATGAATTTAATGTCCAGGGGACAACTTGCTGGTAATGCCAGTAAAAAATGTTATGCTCATTTGAAGTTCTTGAGCATAGGAGGGATTATAAATCAGTACGTGGGTATTACTGGGTTCCAGAGCCTATATGCACATATGTGACATGCTCAAGGTATAGGAAGGGTCTCCAATATCATGTTAGAGGATCTTCTTATTCATTACTGTTTGCTGGCAGACACTTCCTCTCCTGACTTTGGGGTATCATTTTACCACATGGCTTGTGAAGCCTCTATGGGTTCTTACTTCAACTAACATGGGTTATGTGTTGCGAGCTGAGAAACTTAAGATACCTATCTAAGAAAGACAGGATTAAATCCTTAAAATTATTTTTCAGGTTGTAGTCTTGCCTTTTGTCTTGACCAAGGTAGGTGAAGAAGTATCGTAACTGAAGTATTACATCCTTAGAGATATTTCCTGTTTTGACAGTAACTTCTTTCTGCTTCACTGAGGAGTAATATCTGTTCATCTGTCTTCATTGATCAGTGTGCATTTGTAATGAAAAATGTTTTCTCCAATGAACCTTATATCTTTCTGTAATCAAAAATACCTGATGTAACAGCTAAAGGGCATAAATGCATGTATGTCCTTACTTGCTCTTGATTGAGACTGGTCGCTCTGGTGACTAGATACTTGGGAAGAGAATGGATTTGGGCAAGTGACTTTCATCAGCTTTATTATGAGGATACTTTCACAAGGCATAGCTATCTAATGTTTTCCTCTGTACTTTGAGGCTAAATAGTATTGCCATGTTTTCACATATATATTAGTTTGATGAGGCTAACTTTTCAGTCATATCTCTGTGAAATACACATGATGAAACCCAGTAGCAGTTAGAAACAATTGCCAGTGGCTTGTAGATGGATATGTGTTATAAATGGCAATAGGAGTATTCCTACTGTTATTTTCATCAAGTAAGTGTAAAATTAAACAAAATAAACACAATAAACCAAATGATCCAACTAAATGATAGTTTAATAGATGTTCTGATTAGTGACAGTCAATTTATTAAAATAATTAGTAATTGTAATACACTAGTTGCAAAGATACTACTTTGAGAAGTATCGGTATCCCATACTCTGTTGTAATTATTAGAGAAAGATAATATCTACTCTATCTGAAAGATGGCACTATAAAAAAATAATTGAGGAATATGTGAAACTCTCTACCTGGGGTCTTAGTTTCTTTTAACCTATGTTTATAAACTCCTCCATTTGATTACAGCAGAAGCTACAATTTCAAAATAAAAACCAACATGGAATTATTTCTTACACCTGAATGTTTCATGAACTTTTGAAAATGCAATGTGAACATGTTCTATAAATGGATTTTTGACAATATTATCTCAATAATTTGAGTATGTGTGTAGTGTGCTGTTACTTTGCTGTTCAAGATTTGCTAGAAAACTTGAGTTTATGGTTGTAGGCAAATTTTTTAATAATTTCACACAAACAGTAGAGTTTCTGTACAGATTGTCTTTGCTTGTAAATAGGGTTTTATTCTGATTTTGATAAGAAAGGAAAATTGCTACTTGTAACACCTGCTCTCTACCTTTGCTTGGTAGCTCATTTATGTTTGGTTTTGACTTATATGAACAGAAGTTGCTAACATTTAGAAAATGACTTGTGAAAACCATCCACTTGCACAGTTGGTATTAATTTTAAAATGGAAATGGCTTAATTGTTTGTCTTAATTATTTTTTCAGTAGCAAAGGGAATGAATTCGTTAGGCACATTAGACTTCAGTTCTGCAAACACTTTTCTTGGTTTTCAGCCCATGAAGAGTCATGATGAGTGATGACAGGAACCTATTTGCAAGCCTGAGGCCTTGTTGCCCTCTCTAAAGCTTCAGCTGAAGATAGCAGAAAGTTTGCTCACTCAGGACTGCTGAAACAAAGCTTTCCTTTCCTTCATAAGTTTTAATTTTTTTTCTGCAGATGCGGTGTGTTTTACAGATTAATAAGCCATTCATAGATTTCTGTAAGGTACCAGTCACTCTTTGTAAGAAAGGTTTCTCTCAGTCATTCTTCCAGGGAAGTCTCCTTGCCATTACATGAAGCACAAACATGAAGCAGAGTTCACCTAGAAGCAACATCCTTGTTTCCAGATGCAAAGGACTTTCAAAACTTAGCATTGCAGACAAAATCCCATGAACCCATAACCCTTGCTGGGGCTAACACAAGGGGAAATTCTATGCAGAACCCCAAGACTCTTCAGTAACAATGGCAATTGCCAGGAATTCACAATCAGGGTGCTGCATTCTCCTGCCGTGGGGCTAATCTTGAAGATTGAGACTCAAAATGATGAATGTAAATTATCATAACTAGTTCATAGAAATATTGTAGATGTTAACTGAAATATTTAAAAGAAATATAATTAAAAATAGCAATCAAGACTGCTCATTTTATGGTTTATGACCATATTCTTATGTTCTTCATTTTGTGTTTAACAGAGAAAGTTTGAAAGTCAATGAATAGAGAGTTGTGCATCCAGTACAGAACTTCTGTGCAATTCTATGAGTTAAAGTTTTAGTAACATTTACATAAGAAGTTGGTAAAGCCATTACCAGTGGGCTGCTGAGGCTGTCCAGGCAGTTGTTGATATGTGTGGGAAGACAGAGTTCTGCGGTCCTCCCTGCAGTGTCCAACTGCTTGTACCAAGGCAGATTCTATTTTTATCTGTGGTTAGACAATTGATTTTATGGTTTGTGAAGGATTATAGGTTGGTTTTGTAAGAAAAGAAGCTTGAAACCACTGTGTAGTGAGAAATGAAGAGGTTTGATGGAGCATATTTTGTTGTAAAGCTGTTCCCCTGGTGTTCATCTCTACTAACTACTGCTCCTTTTAGCTTTTCACAGTTTTTTATAGTGTTGGAAGACTATTTCACTTGCTTTTAGGTTGAAGTAAGGCTCTACTGTATTGTCTCTGCCCTACTCTTTCAGGATGTGTGAAAAGTCCTCTCCAATCCTGAGTTTTCAAGCTTAACACTTCAGAGGCATCTCGGACCTCACTTTTTATTTTCTACTTTGTTGTCTGCTTCCCTGATAGACTTGTCAGAGGTTAGGTGATTGACTAGGATTCAGTCTTGGATATTGATTGCAAAGGAGTGGACTGTATGGAAAAAGGGGAAAAAATAACATGCAAGCGGTGTTATTCTGTTTTTGAGACATCAGTGGAAGGCTATGCTGAGATGCCATCCTTGTTCCCAGATCTGGAAATGCTTGAACAGTATGTTATTTAACACACTAAATTCTATATGCTTTGAAGGCATGTCTCAATGAGTCCCTCTGCCCACTTCAGTAGTATTTGAGTTAAATATTTGATGTTGAGGACTGTCTGAAAGGCAGTTTGGTTAGCAAGTCACTGTGCAGGGTCCTCAGACAGATGGCAGGCAGGTGATACAATGGGAATCCAAAATGTGAGAAGGCTGGTACAGTAACTAAGTATGTAGCCACCCGAAAAGTCCTTGTGTGAGAGAGTGTTGGACTGATCTGTATGAGCATGAGGCCAACAGATATATTATCTAGATAGGATAGAAGAGCTCATCAAACTAGGAATGAAGTCCAACCTGATGAAAGGTGAAAACCAGTAGAAAAGCAGCTTGATCCTGTAATGCTTAAATCATTATGGCTCCCTTCTGTCCCATGCCCAACTTAACAGTGGAATAGTGAAGTTCACAAGGATTCTTTAGAACTTTAGAAGTTAATGGTGTACTGTCTCCTTTTAATTTCTGGTGCTGTCTGTTTTTCTGGGAGAAATTTGTTTAGCATGCAATGCTAAGGTTGGTCTGAGGCTAAGAAACCACAGAAATCTTTCCATAGCTGAAACGCTGTGATTTGTATCTGAGGAAATGCCTGATGCAGTGCTATGCTCATTCTCATGTGACAGATGGTCCAAAACCTTCATCATCTTTGTGACTCTTTTCTGTACCTACTCCAGTAAGTCCACGTCCTTCTTGCACTGGGTAGCCCAGCGCTGGATGCAGCACACCAGATGTGTCTCACTAGTGTGAGGTAGAGGGGAAGGATCACCTCCCATTACATGCTGACACCACTTTCCTTAATGCAGCCCAGGATGTGAATATTTTCCTATTTACAGAAGAAACAGCGATCCTGAACCACCGGTCCACTGCCTGCCAGTGGCTGAAATATTTTACTTATTACAATGAAGCAATGTTTTAAAAGCTCTTGTGCTCTGCTGCTGCTTCAGGTGAATACAGTTACGCAAGCCTATGTACAAATGCTTTTTAGTGTTAAGTAGAAGTATTGTAATGAAGCAAATGTAGTGAGCTTGTACTGGAAAGTGCGCTCAAAGTAGAAAGCTGGTTATTTTTCTCTGTTTATACACAGCAAAGCATGAATGTAGGCCATGTCAATGTGTAGCAGCTGCATCTTGTATGGTACAGAAACCAGTGATTGTAATTTTTGCATTCCTGTGTCAATTATATGCTAGTGAAACTTCCAGGAAATCAATGGAGTTACATGGGTGCAAATCACAGTATAGCAGATTGCTGCATTGGCCCCTTAGTTCCCACTGAAAGCATCCTCCAAGACCTAGTGCTGTCAGCGTTGCAGGACTGAGGGGCTATAGTCGGTCTACCTTAATTTCTTAAATTAAGTCCAAGCACTTATAATTAAACGTAAGGCTGTTTCCAACAGAGGGATATCAAAGCCAGTCATGGATGCACCAGAACATAGATAGCAGTCCAGCTGCAATAATGAGACCAGATATCTGAAAGAAAATGACTTCCAAGTAGATGTATGATAAGACTGCCCTGCTGGGAAACTGAAACAAGTCCAGTATTTACATGCGAAACAGGTCTTGACTCTGCTGACAGTGTTCTGTCACTTCTGGTGCAAAACTGGAATACGCAGCTAACTTAATTTACAGTCATATGATGAAGAGCAATATTCTGAAAGCAGGTTTGCAATGCTTTGAACTCTGAAAGCATATAGAACAAAGCAACTTT
Organism: Brachypteracias leptosomus; assembly: GCA_013401335.1. Lineage (NCBI taxonomy): Eukaryota > Metazoa > Chordata > Aves > Coraciiformes > Brachypteraciidae > Brachypteracias > Brachypteracias leptosomus. The sequence continues at coordinate 67,807 of VYZX01028645.1, read as the reverse complement.
TGAAAAAAAATCAGGCAAGACTCTTCTGTTGTTGCCATCATCAGGATGTGTTTGAATCAGTTTCAACCTTGCTTCTCAAACATTACAGGCTTTTATATCTCACTATAGATCTGAAGGTTTTTGAAAGCCTTTGTGTTTTATCAAAATAAAATATACACAGCAGCCACGGGCACATAACAATATCCAAGTGACGCTGAGGAGTAACCTGCTAATGCTTCTCAGTGTCTGTAAAATATTGAACCATGAGATCATGGGACAGTAGCATTTCTTCAAAGCACAGCACAGGTAGCTACTGACTTCCTGGAAGCATCCAATGGAGGATGTCCACTTGGGGAAGAATAGAGGGGATGAGCTTGTGGTGTGGACCCAACAAATTGTGGTTGAGTTTTCACAGACATTTACAAAGCCTAATTGTGGTTTGGAGATCCATTGTGGATGATGTTGTAGTCATGAACAACCAAGAAGATGGATCTTACCCCACAAAATAAGGGCAAGACATGGAAAAACAGGAAAGTTAAGTTGGAGTGAATGAGAGCGCTGGATAACAATGAATTTTACGGAATAGTTTTCAGCTCATATGTTGTCTTGTCGATGTCAGGAGGGAGAGGACAGTTTTAAGGAGGGATTTTTACCAGAGGTAGTGAGAGATTAAAAAGCCAATTAGCGCAGCTTGAAAAAGTGGGAAAATACTTCAGAAAGAAGCAAGAAAATTATGTTGACATTCTCATTACTGGCAGGGGCAAGGCAAGGATTGAAGGTGTACTGGGGTACTCTGTGTGTGGTCCTAGCCTTCAAGTAAGAACCTGTCACTGAAGTGGTGGAAGGGAAGGAGCTGGAGGAGTGGATCACAGCACTCTGGACGATGATTTTGAAAGGTGGCCCTAATAACAGGGATATGAACAGGTTTAAAGGGGCCTGAGGTGATGAATGACAAGAGCAGGAAGGGGGAAATTCCTGGAATCAGAACAAGACATAGTAGAAAGCAGTAGGGAGGAACTTGAAGGTGTAGACAGTCACCAGATGAAAAACTATAGGGACACAGTGAAGGCAGGTTTGGCCCAACTTTAAAAAGATGCTGTGAGTGCATAGACAGGCAACCATTCAAATAAAAGCTTGGGAAGGAGACAGCAATGGTGTGTACAAAGCAGCAGAGGGACTATAGCAGAGTTTGGGTGAGTTCACCAAAGACTGGTAGGGTGGGAGGGGAATTCAGTTGCACTCTCTTAATAGAAACTCCAGTATCACTAATGCAAAAGAGAGACAGAGGTGCTCAGCATTGCTTAAAATCAGGAGGTATTATGTTAGTAAAATGGAATTTATGCTAAAAAAGTAAACATATTAAACCACGAAACGTTGCTGTTCCATGGTGTTAGGGCTGTATTGGCTCACCAGAAATACAGATGAGGAACCTCATGGCACCACTGTGACACAGTTTATTGCTCCTGTTATAAGTGGAAAAAATGACAGGAAAGGAGCTTAGCACCTCAGCTAAGCAGAGCACTTGGAAAATGCATGAGTGTTGAAGTAGACTCATTGACTTCAATGACACTGCTTTTTCTTAAAGTTACATAGGGACATAAGTGTCTTGCTGAATTGAGAGCCCAAGGGTAGGGATTAGAACTTGTGTTTTCTTGGCTCTCTGCCTGAGCAAAATTGGTTATGCCACACCGATCCTGAAACACAACTTCTGTTTATATTATTTGCAGAGTGCTGTGGGGAAATGAAAGCTGGTAAGGCATAATTTTATTTGTGTGCTTTGAAATTTTATATTATTATGTATTTCTTGTTGCACTGTAATGAAGCTCTGATTTCCATATTAAAATTAATGAAATGAAAATAACATGAGTGCAATATTCCTGCTGAATACACATTGACTAGAGAATGTTTTCATATTATTCCACAAGCATATTCATGACTGCCTATTTCACTGTGTCTTGAGAAGGCTGCAGGTCCAAAGGAACTTAAATCATTCATATATTACCCAGTTACAACAGAATTCACACACAATCCACATTTGAATACCACTTTTAAAGTAAGCAGTAATAGAATAAGTTTCATTGTAATAACGTATAAGCATTTTTAGATTGTTGCCAGCCTATAATGGCATGTTTATGAAACCAACAGCACTTACTGGAGAGCAATAATCTGCTAAATTGGAACTCATATTTCACAAATAACAATGCTTTGTTTTTTCATGGATATTGGGCAGAGAACAAGAGTGTCACAGCTTCGATCTGGGTTCAGGTAAGTATATCAAATTCATTCAACTGTGCCTGTATTACTCTGACCTGTAAATTTAGCAGAAACTGAGTAGTTTGCAATAAATAATACCAGTGCTCTCTACAACTTGGCAAACATGCGTTGTGCATTCAGAAGGGTGGTGGGTTTGAACGTTACAGTTATCTATAATCACTGATTATTCCTGATGAAGGATCATCAGGAATCAGGGATCCTGGGTTTTTCCTTACATCCATGCAAAGATATCACAACCTACATTACACTAGCAATGCAGTACATTAGACAGCCCTCTGCTCAGGCGTCCAACAAGCAGCAGGATGAATGTGAGTATCTGTATAGCACATGGACTACACCTCCCCTATGCCCAATATTTGTGCGGTCTCTTTCCTCATCCCCCTTCTCAAAATGTTGATGGAGTTGTCGGGGGTGGGAGGGAGGTACTTCATTGTAGAGGAGAGAGAGGTTAGATTAAATGTTTATAGGGCTTCTTGCTTGCTACCAGCTCACTCTCTTAGGACACACATTTCATGTTCCCCCAGATAGCTAGTTTTTAGGATGGAGAAGTGATCTGAGATGTCCACAAATAAAAGGCATTTCTCAAGCTGTCATCATAACAATTATTCCTGCCATCTTGGTGAAACTTCTACCTCTGGGATGGGGAAATAGATGCCAGATGAGTTTTGTAAAACCATTTTCCCTTGTCACTCTTGCCCAGATACCTCCCACGAGGTCTATGACTTCACCAGCATTATGAAAAATGAATCATTGCTTCAGTAAATTTAATTTCAGTGTGGCAAAAGGCTGTCATTTGTGTCAACATTTGATTTTATTTGGTAGCTCTCTGCTACTGGTCATGAAAAAAACAAGCATCAGTAGCAACAATTTGAATATTTTATTAGATGATACAGCACTCTTCATTGAAAGCTGTTATCACTGACGTTCGCAGCATGGACAATGTGTGATGGTATGTAGTGATGTTTTCCTGCTCAAACAGTTATGAATACTCTTAATGAAGAAATGTAGCTGGGTGATGTTATTCCTGCTTTGGTTCCATGAACCCAGAAAACATTAGATGAATAAAAGTATTTTTTGTTCTCTGTGTCATCAAATAAAATTTATTCACATTTCTTCAGCTTGTCTGTAGTCTTTAAACTGGTCTTTCATGTCAGATTTTCTAGAGATAAAAGTATATTCTGAGATATTACCTAAAATAGTACACCATATACTTTTTATGTATATTATTTATAATTTTAAAAATCATACTGTAATACTACAATATAACAACATTTCACAATTTTCAGTGGTTTAATAGTAGGACAACTTTATGAAGAAGACAATTCTGTACCTAGTCCATAATCTTTGATACTGAAAAGTTGGCTCTAAAAGTGCTAACACTTGTTTGCAATGTTAGACTTCCAGAATTATAAAAATAAATATGCTCCTAGTCTCTCTACCCTATGCAATCAATCTTAGCGATCAGAATGTGCCTCTATTTGTGTTCCTTCACCTTTCATTTGATCGTGCTTCATGGTCAAGAATATTTTCAGTAATGAAATCTTTACAGGTTGATTCCCTTTGTGAAACCCCCAAAACCTTCAATTTTAATTAAATGAACTCAAAGAGGCCTCAGTTATATGTTCAGAATAATTAAAGTACATGAAATAATTTCAGGTTTTAATCTTATTTGCACAATAAGTGATTTAATATTAACTGGGAAGCCAGCACTACAGAATATAATTTAACTAATCAGCTATACTAAGCTGTACATTTCTCATTTTGCTTTGGTTTTATGGCAGTAAAGAAAGTCTATGGGATATTGCGGCGGGAGATCAATGGACAACGCACACACAGATTAATATAATCCAAGCATTGCCGTTTATTGCCCGAAGCTCACTCTTTATATACCCACCAGCGCTAACCACGCGCTGGAAGCACCACTCTAATTGGTAAAGCAACTCTGCCAGGCGCTAGGCAACATCTCTTGATTGGCCAGGTACTGGTCTCAAGGCGCCTCCCTTGGTTCCGCCTTCTGCCTCCATTTTCTTGCTGCTTCACTCCTGTGTCACGTGCCACACGTGGCTATCCCCGTGTGTCCTTGTTTACAACCTCCTTGTAACCGTCCTTGTGTGTGTCCTTGTTTACATCTTTCCTGCAGCCATTCTTACTGGCGCCATCAAGTCTGGATTCGCTCACACGTCTATTCTTATGGAGATACCCCTCCACAGGATATCATGCCAAGCCCTTGAAACCTTAAATGGGTGCCCTAGTTACTTTTCTTTACTGATTGCCTGTGTGGAAAAATGCTATAGCTTTCCAATATAACAGTGTGTAGTTTACTACTGAGTTATGGCAGAGAGAAAAGATTCATCCTAAAGGCATTGCCAGAAATTACCCCATTTGCCTTTAGAGTCAAACTTTACCTTTCAGTGGACTGACAGAAAAAGGTACATGCCTGACTGATTTCTTATCCGTGTCACAGAATAACATTCTGGTTTTGCTTGCATGCAAAACACATATTTTGATATTGCAGCACTAATAAATGTATGGAGGCTCACTCAGGCCTTTGATGCCACTGTCCCTTTCTGTGAAGACTCTTCTGGCTACAGATGATGTTTTTCTTTTATTTTCTGCATGCAGAAAGTGAGGCAGGATGGATTTCCTTTTGCTACCTGTTATTTGGGAGGGGAAATTAGTTCAAGTGCACTATGTGCTCTATTTGATATTTACTTGAAGGGCAAACACATTAACAGAGCACTGGCACTGAGGTCACACAGAACCAGAAATGTTCCTCTTGCTTCTCTGCACAGCTCTCAAAAGCTGTGTCAGTCACTATGGGGAATTATAAAAGGCCATAGCAACACCATGTTCTTCACTGCAGCTTTGGCCGGAGCTTTTTGTTCCTCTTCCTTTGGCTTTTGAGTCACACTGGAAGAGTGGTGAGGTGAATGGTTTTTGATTATGTTGCATGGCACAGATTAATGCTTTCTTCTTTATCTGAATGCATTTTGCAGCAAAAACAGCATTACAGAGACATGTGAACATCACAGTGCTGAATTAAATACCTGTTTTGGGAAAGACCTGTTGATTTAAATGCTGTCTAGCAGACATTTGGGTGTTGGATTAAATACACTACATTTCTTTTTACAGAAAACATGGGAAAGAGTTATGGTTTGTAATGAAAGATTATTGGTAATCATGGGCAGGATTGTTTTTGTAGATAATTGCGGGTGGAGTTCATCTCACCTTGCTTTAGAGGTCTACCACTGAGCTAATCTTGCAGAACTTCTTACAACTGTTGTGGAGAAATGGGCATCTTAAGAAAGTAGTTCACTCTGCCTGTTAGTTTTGGGATGAAATGGATAATTTTCTAGAGATGCCTGCTTCTTTCCACTGTCTTTTCAGGAGCTGAGGGAATCACTTGCAGAGTGCTCATTTTTTGGTTGCCTAAAGGAAGGCATAGCAACTCCATGTGGTAGCAGTACTCTTCAAATTGGTTATCTCAAGAACAGGGAATCATCTTTCAAGCAGCTAGTGGTAGATGTCTTATGTCCGTTTAGTTTGGAGCATGGCAAGCAAAGCAGGGCCATATGTCTATCTCTATACCCTCACTTAGACCCTGCTTTTCTCAGGGAGTTGTGCATCTTTCCCATCAATGCTGAGGTCCTTCTCAGCACCAGGTTCCTGCCACTGACTTCTCCCAAATGAACTGAGGGCTCCCTTCCCTGTCCCATCACATGCTGACCTCACTAGCTGGCTTTCAATTTGTGCTGGTTTTCAGTGTTTCCTTCTCCACACCTGTGTATCATTAGGGGTTTTTTATCAGTGGAGCAACTTCCAAGGGAAAGGTTAACAGTGCTGCTGGCCCCTTTGCCAGCAGCCCTCCTCCCATCATCATGGCACCTTCAGGAGGCTGAGGTGCGTGTACTTTGGACCAGAAAACCATTGTACAAAAAGTGGGCAGGTTTGTCACAAAGGCTGATGTTTGCTCAACCCTCTAACACATGAGGTTTTTTCTGGACATGGAGTTTTAGGTACCTGTGAAACAGACTGACTGAGAAATGAACTGTCTCCAGATAACTGGAGGAAGGTCTTGGATGGACATATTTATATTTCTATTTAGCTCCAGCTTTAAGTGCTTGGACTCTGTTTTGCTTATATTTTGTGCTGAGTCCTTTCCTTCATTTACAAATAAAGTGGGATCAAATAGATGTGAAACCATGGGCTAAGTTGTAAGAATGTTTGACATTCAAAGCTTTGTCTTCAAAATCCCTGACTATGGAGGGTACTTTAAACACTGCAGAGGCTGCTGGGCATAAACAAAACTGGGCAACTGTGCATAAATAGACTACCTACGTGACATTCAAATGCAAAGCATCATACACTCAATTTTGGGGAGAACTTTTCAGTGATCATTGACTTTATATTCAGGATTATGTTTGTTTGTTAAGACCCATAGGAACCATGGAAATCTTTTAATCTCTGAATGATGGGAGTGTTAAATCTTTCCCATCACTATAAAATATTACAGGTCTAGCATTAAGAATTCAGAACATAATGAAGTTGAATTAGTATTGTGTGAATGCTCTGAAGCAGGTCACTGAACATTATTATGCAATATGGTTATTTCACCACTCAGCAGAAAATGCCTCAGCGTTATCCTGAAAAAAGTATCTTAAGCCACATGTAACATTTACAAAGATTCCTGAGTCATTCTATAATCAAAGGCTCATTTATGATGCTAATTTTCTAAGTCTTTAAGTGCTTAAAATTTAGTCAGGCTGCTGTTTGCTTTTCCCAACAGACCGCATTATGAGAAAAAGCCCAGGATGCCCATCTATGCTCCGATTTCTACTTCTAGGTCACTGCAGAACTTCACATCACTACTATTTCCTGGTGTTCATTTTCTTTATTTCCATATTAAAACTACGCTGAATTGGATTAATTTAAGTGGGCTATGTAGTATGTACAAATCTTGCTAATGCAGAATTCTGTTTCCTTTGAAACTTGTGTAGTATGCAATAATTCCTCACTGTTGTGTAACAGTACCTTGTATGATTTTTTTCTTTCACTCAAAATGAGAAAATACCTTATTTAATGATATTCTGCTAGAAAAGCTTTCAGACAATTTTCTTACAGATATCTGGGCAAATCCATGTGCTGTGCTACAACTAAAGTATGTCTGTTTTAAAATTTACATTTCTTTATAGCAAGCTGCCCAGGTATAAATAAGTAATCTCACAGCTGTTGAGGTATAGGTTTGAGGCTTTCATTCCAAACTCCATTGCAGATTGTGAATGCTTATCTTATCTCACTGATCAAATAAAAAGCTATAGGAAAGATATCATTTTGCTTTTAAAAGCCTCATTCTGAGCTGGTTTTCCTGAAAAGAGAGGTAGTTGTAGAGAGAGCTGTAGCAGTGTTTCAAAATCTTTATTCTTTCACTCTCAGGGATTTATTGGATTTTTTTTTAGATTTTCATTGAAATGATATTTCCTGACTCACGCACGATTTTTTGGTTTGTTTTGTTAGCATGTAGTAAAATAAACTGAAAAAGAAAGAAAATAGTACAAATAAGCAGCTGGAAAATCTTGAAAGTATGAAACTACCAGCTGATATTTTGTGACCTTNCTCTCTGGGTCCTAGGGCTGCATGAGGGCTGTATGGGGAAAATCAGCTCAGACAGACCCACTACAAACTAATAATTATAACATCTGATTTCCAAATAGAGCACACCTTCCTTTTCTCTCTGAAGACCCATCCCTTTCAAGTTTACCCTTCAAAACATGAGCCATATGGTTTTATTTTGTCATTAGGTTTCTGTAAAAACAACTTCTACTGACTTTGCGTGAAAGTGTGACCCCTGGAAGAGGAAATTCCCATTTAAATTATTCCATGTACCATGCTATAACATCCCTTTATTTCTCAAACATTTCCTCATAGTGACACTGGAATATTGTGAACTGGAAAGACCAGTTATGATAGTCACCAGTAATAAATCACAGCTGAGATGACATAACACATCGATAAGTGTCACAAAACCAGAAAACTGCTAGGAAAGACAAGCTTTATTTGCTCTGTATGTACGTGGGTTTAATTTATTACTTTTTTTGTGTGTGTGTGTGTTGAGATAAATAGCTTTCAGACCTAAAGCCATATAGGACACTTCTTGAATGCAAAAGAAGCCACCATATAATAGACATCTTTGACATGGGCCACCATGCAGTTTATGCTGTTGGCAGCATTTAAGGAAATCAGCTTCACTAGTCTGCATTAGAGAGAACTTGGAACTGAAGTGTGTGCTTCTGTGCTGGAGCAGATAATAATGGTAACAGGAATGCTTGATAGAGGAACAGTTAGGAAACAAGAAGGGACTTTATTGATGGGAATAAGCCCTTGCAGCAGTGGCATTATCTGCATATTCCCAGCTTTTACCATTCTTGAGGACAAGGCAGTTGCTAAGCAGTCATAGAGTTGGACAGGCAGATTCAGAAGTTGTTGGCTCTGCTTGACGTGGAAGTTCACAATTCAATCTGTTTATCCACTGCAAGGAAAGGATAAGCAGATGGATGAATCCAGCAGTGAACCAGCCAGTGCTGTATCTGTGAGAAATCTGAAGAAACCTTTGAATGTCTGAGTTCCCTGGGTGGCGCATCCTGTCCAGGTATCAACAATATGCTCCAGAAACATCTGATTGCATGGAGTTGCTCTAGGTGCGGTACAGAGCTGGTCTTTGATGGACCACACCACTATTTATTTGTCTGTGTGTTATTATAAGTCATCAGCCAGTTCTCAGTTTTGTCCAGTGGACACAGGCTCCTCTAAAGATTATTTCTTCCAAATGGAAGACCAAAGGCTGTATGAATTGCATGATTCATATAAGTGCCATAAATGGACCCTCTGACCTTAGCCCTCACCAAGGCCTCTGAACAACAAACTTCAACAAGTGAGGTAAGCCCTTAAAGCAGTGGCAGTCTGTGTGGTATTTTGTACAGAAATGATATATAATACACTTGGCTTTTGGAAACATGTAAGTAGATATGGCTGGAAAAAGAGCTTCTGAAGCACAGTTTGTCCTAGTAGTATGATGTAAGACACAAAATGGGGCAAAAATTATTTCCTACCAATAAAGCCAGAATAATCTCAGTTTTCTCGTGAGTTTAGTAGGAAAATTACACCTGGAAAGCTAAATATACTTAGATTATGAAAAAATTAGCATCAAAACCAAATTTACTCCAAATTTTTTCTGAGTATACCAATGCAAAACAAGCACAAAAAAAGATATTGGACAGAGGAAGCTGGGGAAAAAGGGGAAGCAGTTTGAATGTGGTGGCAGAGTCAGGATTTCTGGAAAACAGAGATAAAACTTAATGGCCATATACAAAAGAATAAAAAAGTAATGGTCACAATGAGCAGAGATGGAGCAACAAAAGATGAAAATTCATTGAAAAACTCACACAATGAAAACTCTGATTTCTGATATACAGAAGGGAACACACAGTTCAGGCTGACTGAGTCTCATTTTGAAGGAGAGTATAAAAGGATAGCATAAGCAGGTGAAGATAACATCAGAAATGCCAAAGGAACAAAATGAGATATAACTAGCAAGAGACATCAGAAATGTACCAGTAGTGATAGAGAGACTTGAAGAAAAGAATTGCTCTATTGCACAGCAGAAAGAGAGAGTTATTGATTGACAAAGCTGAAGTGTCAGAAGTGTTATATAGCTTTTTTGTTTATCCTTACTGAAAGCGTCAGTTCTAATCAGACAGAACCAAACAGTGGGAACCCAGAGTTCTTAGCCTGGTTACACTCAGCATGTAGTTGCAGGCACAGCGGTGACATTTTGTGCCACTCACAAAAATCTAAATGATGTAACAACTGTCTAGTGCTATAGGAAGTTGACATCTAGCATACAACACTCTCAGTGAGATGTTTACAGAAACTTGCATGCCCTGAATTTGTCAATATTTTATGTTAAGAAGGACTTTGGAATGCTGAAGGAGCAGTGTTTGTTTTGCCCAGGTTAAGCTAGTTTCTTATTTCAGGTATTGGAAATAGAATGAGTATCTCTGAAAACAAAAACTCACCCGTGTTTACCTGCACAGGCCACATAATTGCCATACAGCCTATTGTGCACTTTTGCTGAACTGCATAATGTTTTTAGTGCTAGCAATTTGATATCTTTCTGATATGCAAAATATTGTATCAAGCCCAGGCACTCAGGGCTTTCTCTGTTGTATAACAGGAAAAAAAAATCTCTACAGCACTTTAATTCCATCAGCTTTCCCAATCACTTCAAGTAATTAGTTCTGAAAACTTTTGCTGAGATTTACATAATACACATCCTTTCTTCTGATGTGTTTTACATGTGGCAGATTATTTCTTGCATTGCTCTGCCAAAGGTGAGGTACAGAAAAGTGGAGAGTGTGCTCAGGCTGCAGCAGGCACTGAGAACAGCTCCAAGAGCAAGCTCCCAGTTTCCCTCATTGCTCTTAGTAGAGTTGGTATAATGGGAACAACAGATTAGCTGATCTCTGTTAGTGAAGGCAGGTCGTCCATAGAGAGAATGCTCTGAAAATGGATGGTGGTTACTTTTTTAGGTCTTGAATTGGTAGACAGGGAGAAAACAATTGTCAGAAAATGGAGGTAGACCAGACATACTCTGGGAGTATTTGGGTGGGCAAACTAGTTGAGAGAATGAGAATAGAGCTTGTTTGCATGCACTTAGCTGCTGTGACTGAATTTTGCATGGATGTAAGATAAACAGTTGGTAGTGCTATTCACAGCCTGGTTCTCACTGCTTCCTACCACTGCTTGGAGTACCAGAGACTACCCTGTACGGGCAAACCTTAGGACCAAAGCCCAGGACTTTAAATGATCTAGGGTTTTTTTCATGTGTGGACCAAAGACATATTAGAGAGAACTTCTTGGAATTATCATACATAAAAGTGTTTATTTAATTTCATAGTGGGATATGGAGTCAAAGTAATCCCACTGTAAGGTAGACTGGATTGCCTCTCCAGTTTTCAGTCTCTAAAAAAGTTAGTGTTTCAGTGAGAAGGATTGGTTAGGCTTAAAGTTCTCTTATGTGTGTCTCTAATGTACAGATTTTTCTTTTATTTTGAGCTCTTATCATAGAATCGCAGAATCATAGAATAATGGAATCATAGAATGCTTTAGGTTGGAAGGGACCTTTAAAGATCATGTAGTCCAACCCCCTTGAAATAAGCAGGGGCATTTTCAATTAGATCAGGTTGCTCAGAACCCTGTCCAACCTGGTCTTGAATGTTTTCAGGGATGGGGCATCTACCACCTCTCTAGGCAACCTGTTCCGGTGTTTCATTTTCCCGCATCACCTAGCATCATCTGAAGGAACTCAGTGCCCTGAGTTGTGCATGTGCTTGATTACTTGTTCGCTTAGCCTCCATTTGCTTTACTGATACTTCAGTATGGGTAATTCTGCAGGTCAGGTGTGTCTTGATATGCCCGTGTAGGCATTCAGGGAGTGACATGAACACGTGACAATTATATTCTTCTGTTAAGAGTTTTATAATTTCATACTTGCAGAAGTTTTAAGTGCTCCAACATAACACAATTCAAATTACAGCTGAGGCAGATTTGCTTGTTACATTTGACCAATACGACATTTTAAAAGCAAGGCAACAGTATATGGCAAAAGCTGTATGCACAGGTGCAACTCTAAAAAGCCCAAGTTAAAAAAAAAAAAAAAAAGGTTGGAATTAATTATAAGGCCTTTGAACTTCTTAGCTGTCTTTGTTTTAAGGTTGAATATAAAATGAATAGCTGGAAGGAGGAATATAGTGTCACTTTTGCTACTATGTTTCTGGAAGCTTTCTCTCTTCATATATGAAAAAGAAAGGTTTTAAGAGTTTTCAGACACATCAAAAGTTGGAAGTGATGGAGACTATTTTTTTTTTTTAAATCATGAATAAACTCATGGATTTTCCCCATTCCCTTTTTTTCCTCTTTATTTTTCATTTTATTTTACGAAGAAATGAGCTAAAATCTCAGTTTATATTACTGCCCAGAACAGCTTTTCAGCACAGGTCCCATTTCCTGTTAAAATAATAGGATTTTCCCATTAATGTCATGAGCTACATCTCATCTCTTGAACTACTTGAAATTCTAGCACCTGTTAAAGTTTTAGAGTTAGACACTGTCAGCTACAAGGTGCAGGATGTCAGGGTCCATTTGGAGAAAACGAGTAGAGAGATTTAAAGCTTGTAGAATGGGATCAGAGGTAGTAAGAACAGATTATCTTTTTTTTTTGTTTAAACTTCATCACACAACATGGATTTTCTTGGTGTCTGCAAGTGTTATGACGATAGCAGGTGAAAATAACAATCTCGAGTTCGCAGTAGCACCAGAATAGTTTAGTCAAAGCAAGTAGCAGTTTATGTCCAAGTGATTTCTGGGCAGCAGTGAAGGCAGGAGGAGGATATTTTCCGTAAGAAAACTTACAATTAGGAGCTGAAAATTTCAGGCTGAAAAATCCTGTACTCACAGGCTCACAGAATTGTAGCCCCAGTACATCCTGTTTTCATTATTTCCCACAGGCTGAGTTCCCGATTAAGAGATAACAATCTGATACATCACGGATTTCCTTTCTTGAGACCAGAACCATAAATCATGGAAGGTTATAATGTGCTATATAAGATGCAGTTACCAAAGGGAGACTAAAACCATGCAGGTACTTTCACTAGACAGTGAATAATCCATACAAAGATTAATATTTCAGTTTTCTTCAAAAATGTGAAAATCAGATTTGTCCAATCAGGCTTTTTGTTTTGCAGTGTTTTGCTTTCCTATCAACTTAGTTTAGGTAAGAAATTTTTCAACATTTCCTAGGTTTCAGTCTTGATGCTTGTCTGAAAACCTACATTGCTGAGAGCAAATGTAAATTTCCTACAAAGTAGAACTGGCAAATATATTGTTAGTACTGTAACTTCTTGAGTTATATATATAAATATACTAAGTATATATAAAGTATGTTTAAGTATTTGGAATCTGAGATATTGGGACTATCCTAGGGAAAATGAAGTCTGGTGAGAGAAACTCAAGAAAGAAGATTTTACAAACACATTTACTGAGAGGTTTGTTTTTTGCTAAGTCTTACTTACAGACTGAACATTTGATTTGCTTTATTCTTCCAGGGAATGTTGTAGGACATCATACATGTGAAAAAGGGAGGGTGGGGGTTGAACTGGTTAAGACTGTTTTGCCAGAGCATCATGTGACAGCTGGTTTGAAAAGCAGTTAGAGTTAACTCTGGCAGAAGAGTTTTCCATTTCCCATGTTGCCATTTGATTCTGAATTGACTGGACAGTTTGCTTTTCTTTAAAGCCTTAGAGTTACTGCGCCTTTGACTCAGTCATTTGAGTCATCATTTTTACCGTTGTGGTCAAGGTGTCCTTTTATTATTTATGAAATGGCACTAACAATCCGACCACTGTCACCCTTGGCTGAGGCTGGTGTGAAGGTCAGACCTTGGTAAACATGTGGGCTGTGTTTTGCAGTGCTTTTTACTGGATTATATCAGGATCTTCTTCAGGGTGGTGCTTTTGTCATTTTAACTGTATGAGGGAATAAGAGAAACTTTGAAGCTTGTACTCTGATCCAGTAAGATAGAGTTTGAGAATATCTTCTGGGTGTATAACAATTAGTAACTTTAAGTTTTAAAATACTGCTAGGATAGCTATACATACTTTTTCCTTTCTGCTTTTATTCAACACTTGGCAACAAGCGTATCCTTTTACAGCACACACATCAATTCAGTGTGAGTATTGAAGGTGGAGGAGAGTTAACAAGGATCTTGAACCTCAGAAAAGTGTGGTCTTTCCTTGTGGGCATCTTATTGCAGTGACTCTTCTTACCCTGAGGCAATTCTTCATTCTCTCCTTGGGCACAAACTAGAAACGATTTAACTTTTCATTGTTCCATCTGTATCTCATCCCTTCCCTGATGCTACTATTTGGTGTTATATAGTGCTTGTAGAGGCCCTTTGCTGTCAGATATGTCAGTGATAAGGGGAAAAGAAGCGCACGCTCACCTTGACAAACCTTGCAGACCAGCTGGTGCTGCTCAGTGTTGTGGTCTGCTTCTTGCTTGAGTCAACTGGTGATTCCGTAGAAAGGATGAGCCAACAGAAAATGCAGCGACTGGCATGATATTCAAGAATAGTTGGGCATATATTCATATCCCTTTTAGGGCCAGAAAGTGAGATGTGGAAAGCTTACTCATGATGTTGATACAAAGAACTTACAGAATGGAAAGACCAAGAAGGTAATGAGATAGAAAAGCTATGGGCTGTTCTTAGACCATAATTGTATAGAGTTCATAGAATCACAGAATGGTTTCGGTTGCAAGGGACCTCAAAGATCATCTAGTTTCAACCCCCTCTGTCATGGCAGAGACACTTCCCAGGTTGCTCAAGGCTCCATCCAACCTGGTCTTGAACACCTCCAGGGATGGAGCATCCACAATGTCCCTGGGCAACCTGTTCCAATGTCTCACCCCTCTTAGAGTGAAGAATTTCCTTCTAATTTCCAATCTAAATCTACCCTCATGGGTTTGAGCCCATTACATCTCATCCTAGCACTCCAGGTCTTTGTGAAAAGCCCCTCCTCAGCCCTCTTGTAGGCCTCCTTCAGATATTGAAATTGTTTAAGAACATTAAGGAAAATGGTGAATGCAAGGTGGAAATGGCATGGCATGAAGCTATGAAGTTGGCTGAAAAACTGAGGAGCCTTTTTTTATGTGGAAAGGCATGAAAATAGGACATATTTGGTGTCTGCAAAATTAATTTTGAGAGAAGTGGCTGATTTTGATGTACCCATAAAAGAAGTAAACAATGGCAGGGATGTATGAGAGAATGATTTAGCCTTCACTGAGGCATTACAGATTGTCATCTATCCTTCCACTTGAGCTGGAGATGAGAGAAATGCCACAGACCTGCTTGAATAATTTTTTCAATTTAATTTGCTTCACTTAACTTCAGACCACATTTAGGATGTGTCTTAACAGTCCAGGCAAAACCAGTTTTTACTTAAGGGGACAAGTAGCAGTCCAGCTTTGATCACAACAGTTATCTGAGGATTACATCATGTTATAAAATGACAAATATAACTAGAAGTATTTGAGGGCTATAAAATATACAAGCTGTCATGGATATTTTGTGTACTTCTCAGGGAGAAAGAGAATACTTATTTCTGGAGACTACTTCATGGTTACAATAGTACTTCTGTACTTTGAAGAGATGCTATGTAACATACTTTAAAGATTATTGTGATTCCTAAATATTTACGCTGTAGAGCATATTCATACCTAAGTCTCCTGATGGATATGAGTTTTGCATCAGTGTCTCTTAATCTACAGGGATGCTAGTGGCACACACAAGAGCAAAAGCTGAGGCTTTAGCTGACAGTAAAAAGAGAACCACTGTGAATGTTCCTACATTAAAAAGTGGAAAAATTCATGCCCGACTGAATTGCAAAACAAAGGAGCAATGCTTTGGTTTTTCTTTATGTACAATTCTTACTGTTGGAAAGAAACTACCCATGTTTGCCAGAAGAAACCGGAGACTTTAGTGTGGAACAGTGTCTTTCATACTGCTCCTTTGTTTCTGTACCCTTCTCTGCTCTCAGTGCTCCCTGCGTAGCTGCTGCCTTATCTTTAATTTATCCATCCTCAAGAATAAACAGATCAAGCATATTAAATAGAGGTGTCTCAGTAAAATGCACTGACTGTGTTGTGACAAGTTTTACCAATATTTGTCAAATACAATAGCTAATAAAATACTATATGGAAAATATATGATCTGATGGCTACCAATAGGATACCAATGTATCAATAACTTCAAGACATTTTTTAGTGTTCCCTCAACAATAATTTATTTTTTGAAATCTTTAAAATAAATACCTGATTTTGTGTGCCTAGACTGCTAATCCTTAAACCCCTACTGAGCTGTGACAGGAACTCACACTTCTGAAATGAGGGTTCAAATACCCACAGGCTGAAGAGACTCTGAAACTCAAACATGGGTAGT
>VYZX01028645.1:39433-49880 GCA_013401335.1 Brachypteracias leptosomus | reverse complement strand
TGAGATATGAAATATCATATGATTACACTGCATTGACTATGTAAACTTCCAGAAACCGAAATATGAGGAGGACATTGATTGATAAGCTCTCCCTCTCATTGAATGTGAGCTACACTCATGGCCGATGAATCGCATACGTCGGTGTTACATCAGCTGATGGACACTGGGAGGAAAAAAGGATCACTTCATACTTGTCTTGGTTTTTTTGTGCTCTTTACTCCATGTGTTCCTGCACGACCCCATGTTAGCTCATCATCCATCCGTGGCTGGGCCTGTTCTCTGGCTTGCAAAGGTCATTCTTATATACGTGAATGCTAACAACTCATGCTGATATTTGAGACGGGGAGGATTCTTGGGTGACAAACTTTGAGGAAAAGTCTCAAAAGTCTCAGTATTCTGATAGTTAGTGGACACATCACAAACACCACTAGAAGAAATCAATCCTTACATTACATAATATGACAGTATGCTGATTTTATTGATAGTCATAAAGACCAACTTAATAGTGTCTTCGAATTAGGTGCAATTTTTACTATTGTTAATTAAACATGGGGTAGTTGTGACATTACAAGGCTGTAAATATGTAGTGAAAAGATTTACTTTTGAAAATATTAAACTTTATTCTTATTATGTGTACTTTGCATAGCAATATGCTAAAAACTTCTCAGAAACACAACAGATATTTATTTTAATAAACACCATGATTTCGTTCTGTTTGTTAGTCTTACATTTAGTTCTTAACCACATATTTCTAGTGTTTGCCTCATGTTCAACACTTACATGCAGAGTTAGGTGGACTTTCTTCTAGACAAGCTTTGTTTCTCTTCTGGGCCTCAGAAGGACCAGAGTAAAGTACTGTTGCACCCTGGCTGATACCATTAAGGTGATATCCAGGACTGAACTTTGAATTGACTCCAGGTGGGATGTGATATCAGCATCATGGTTGAATCTGGTGGGCCGCTCAGTTCCTTTATCACTTGTGGAGAATTGTTCTGTGTCAGTGTGCCCCCTCTTTGGGATGTCAAAGAAAAAGACAAAATGACCACCAGTTGTTAACTAGTTCCTGAAGCATATGACAGTTTCTCCATAAAGAGGATGTGCCTTCTCTAAGCTAGATCAGGTGGTGGGATGGAGGAGTTGTGGTACAAGCCTGTGATTGGGATGCGTATGTTCTCCAACAAGTTTCCTTAGACCATGTGTGCTAAGAAGCACCAAGTTCTGGGCTTCTGCAGTGCTGCAGCTTTTTCTCAGCCCCAAGTTCCCATGTTTGCTGCACCTCTGACTGATATGTGAAATGTCAGTGGCAATGCAGGCTTTTGGTGCTGGAGAAAAGTGACAGTCCTGCATGTGGAGTGCAAGAGTTCCAGGCCTGCAAAGAGGGGACAGGAGGGAATGTGAAGCTGGACCAAGGGGATGATTATCACACATAAAACATTGCACTTAGCAGGTCTGCTGGACAGGTCCAAAGGACCTCCTGAGGAGGTGCAGGAGACCTGTCACACAGATGTGCTTTCTTAGTGTTCCTATTTTTCTACAAACTCTGTGAGATGGCTTTTGCAAGCATCTAGAAAGATTAATGGAAACTTAAAAAGAAAGGGATAACTTTACAGAATTTTCCCTCATGGGATAGTCCTGTGAAAATAACACCGGTGAGATGCATAAGGAATCTGTATGAAATCTACACTCTGTCCACACAGATTTGAATACGAAAACAGATGTCTCCTAAAGAAATTGGGTATAAGCTCAGAATGGGATGATTGTTCTCTGTTCAGCCAGACAGGATTTATTTCAAACACTAATGCAGTTTTAGCAAAATATACCTTTTTTTCCCCAAAATACCTGTCCTGAAAAACAGACCTATTTTGTCATTTGCAAAGGCATTCTGCACAGAAGTGTATAAAATAGAAGGGAAAGAGGTGCTAGTGAGTGTTAAAGGGAGAAAGCGAGGGTTTGGCAAGCACTTTTGAGAATAAAGCTCTCATTGATTAGAAATTCGTGAAGGTCGCCGCCATCTAGTGATGAGATGTTGAAGATGTTGCTTAGAACTAAACAGTACCAAAACACAGTGTCTTTTCCTGCTGTGTGTGTATTCACTGAACACACTAGATGCATCCTGAACCAGTGGGGTTTTT
This sequence comes from Brachypteracias leptosomus, assembly GCA_013401335.1. NCBI lineage: Eukaryota > Metazoa > Chordata > Aves > Coraciiformes > Brachypteraciidae > Brachypteracias > Brachypteracias leptosomus. The sequence goes on along the minus strand of VYZX01028645.1, from coordinate 47,748 downwards.
TTCTTTATGAGTCCTGTGGCACATAACCTACCTGGGAACAGGAGAGATTTATTGAGAGTCAGTGTATTTGCTCTGTGCACTGCTCTTGCATTACAATTCTAGAGCGGGGCATCCATGTAACTGATAGTATTTGAGCACAGCTTTAAGTGAAAACTGCAATCCAACAACTTAACTACAAAAAAAATTCCAACTTTCAGGGCAATGACATTTACTCATGAACACCAGATGGACAGTGCACATTCTCTTTTATGAACTGCCCCATGAAGCATTTGGGCAATGCCATAATTTTAGTTTGAGGAATTTAAAATGTAGCTAAATGCACACACCTCTTGTTCCTGATTTAAGCAAATTACTTGAGCACTATGTGTCACTGAAGTGTTTTAATCTAGGTTTAGAATTTCTAAAAAACTAAGCACTGTCATCTGAACACAATGGAAGTCCAGCACGCAACCTGTTTGGGAAACTTACATCAAGATTTGTATGTTTTAGAAACTCTGAGAACCTGGTCTGTGTGCACAAAGTCTACACTTGGTCAGTGTCTACAAAGGTAACTTTTGCATGTTTGCTATTATTTTTAAGTAGACATCTTTCTTGGGTCCCANGGAACAGGCTGCCCAGAGAGGTGGTGGAGTCACCATCCCTGGAGGTATTTGAAAAATGAATAGAAGTAGCACTTTGAGACATGGTCTAAGGATCAGGGAGATGTTGGACAAAGGTTGAACTTGATGATCCTAGAGGTCTTTTCCAACCTAGATGTTTCTATGATGCCCACAGGTGAGTGCTGAGGAAACTGAGAGAGGCTGCAGGGCTGTGCGGGTACAACTGGCAGTCTCTCAGAGGAGCTGCAGTAAGAGGCAGTAGCACCTTTTCAACATGACCCTCCTGAACCAAGTGGTGGTACTTCTGCAACATAACCCAGACTGCTATGTGCTTGTGCCCTGGGTCCCAGTACATAGGTTGGATCCTGGAAAAGTCACTGAATCCTTAACAAATGCTTTATAGAGGAATATAGAGGGTTAGGGCCAGCTCTCTACTATAATGTTTTGCTTCCCAAGCTCTGCCCTGATTCAGGTAAAGAGACCCACTTGTAACTGACTGTGGAGCAACTCCATTGACTGAGGTGAAGTCATTGCCTTAGCAAAATTGTAGTTCATATGAAGGTTGTGATGTGTACTCCAGTGTGCATACATGCTTCTTAACCCTCTACAAAATGCAGGCACTGGAAATGTCCTGCTAGGACAGAATTACAGTAATGAAGCCTTCTGGCTCCAAATGGGTTTGTGACTGTTGCTAGGTCACTGCATTATGAAAAAGGGGCAGCTTGTACCTCTGAAATTTTCTTCCTTTCCAAAGCTGATTGCCACCTACCAGCCAAAATCTGATGACCTTTCTGGGAAGGAGCATAATCAAAAGTGTCATCAAGATACTTAATGTGATTCATTATCTCAGCACGCATCCCTTCAACAGCAGGGGCATGCAGGAAGAGAGCATCATCATAACAATGACCTTGACCAATCCACTAGACTTCTGATTTCCCCTAATGAAATTGTGCCAGCAGTAGGCATTAGAGCAATCAAACTCAATCTGTTTTGTACCACTAGCTTAAGTTTATTATAGCTGACTTGCAATTCTAAAGGGGCTGTTGCCCAATCATCTAGTTTAAATATTACGCCAGGGACAAAGCTAAGTGGTACTAAGTCAAAGAGAGGCTTGAGTGTGACGCAGGGAAAAAGTCTCTTGGAGATGCTTTTATGGAAACAGACCTCTGTTTTAGTTTTCTGCTGGAGGTCAGCTAAGGAGATTGTCTTTTTACTAATACTGAAAAATAGTAGTCTACTGTTTGGGCTGATCAGTAACAAAAGGAACCAATCCATCCAGCAGAAGAACTGATACTACAAGAATAACTGAAATCTGATAAGCTGAACAAATATCAAATTGCAGCCACAGAAATTGTTTAAGCTTGTGGGTTGAAGAATCGTGTTTGTGACCTTGAATGACCACAGTAAAAGGCTCTCAATTTCTTAATATCTATACGAAAGTACAAGGACTTTTAAACTCTCTAGCTACTGCCTAGCAGATAACCTTTATATATGCAATGTCTTCTGGGTCTGGCACTACTCAGTATTTTCAATACTGATGGAAATGATGCTGTAAAGTTTGTAGGTAGTATCAAGCTGGAAAGAGTGCTCAGAATATGGAAGGTCAGGGTGGGAATTCAAAATTATTTTAATGAATTGAAGAGTGCTCTGGGTTAAAAAAAAGAAACCATGAAAAGGATGAACCTTGGTGGCATCAAACATAGCATATGAGAGGAAAGCATGGATAAAAAATGGTAAAAACCCACATTTGGAAACAACAGGCTAGGTAAGGATGAGAAGTAGGTTAAAAAGGACTGGAAGATGATACTGATTCTGCTGGATCATGGCAGAGAGAACTAGTGGAAAGAGAAAGTGTTGGGAATTATTTACAAGCTGTGAAGTCAAGTGTTTGCTTTACTTGGCACTAGGAAGGCTTCTACTGCAATGCTTAGTGTAGTGTGAGGGACATGTCACAGCTTAAAAAGTTCAGTGGAAAAACTACAAGACTGGTAATGATAGAATAAAGCTTTATGAATAAATACTGAAGAATTTTAATTCATTTAATCTACAACAAACTGAAAAGTGATCTAGTCTTCAAACAGATGAAAAAGTGACCAAAATAGGAGATACTATTTTGTACCTACTGTATGGACAAGATAATAAGCTGTGAATTTAAACTGTATCAAATTTTAAGTTAGACAAACCCCAATATTTTCTCAGAGTACATATAGGCTCATGTATGGCTATTCTGACAGGAGGTAATGGAATGCAGAGTTTTGAAAACAGTCAAAATTCTATCAAGAATGCTGTGAGGATATCTGATCTTAAAGAGAGGGATAGGGAAAATGGAAAAAACCTACCTCCTTCAAATTTCTCCCAGCCTTATTTTCCACCATGAAAATATGACATTCTCAGGTAAGAGCACACATTTCACCTTCCTTTTAAACTGAGCAGCTCCTTGAGAAAGCAGACCATTGTTTCAAGATTTTAAACTCAAGGAGAATACAAAGACTGACAATCAACTCTTCACATATATATATAGCCTCTGAAATGATTCACGCTTGACAAATTTAGCAGAAGATGAGTCATGTTAGGACATTCCTGTCACATTCAGATAATAACATGCCTTCCAGGAGTATAACACAGCACATATTCCTGGCCCTTGCTACTCTAAGTGAAACTTTAGGCTGTAGTTCATAGCAATCATAAATGAAACTATTAGAAAGTGACTTTTTATACATTCAAAACAGAATTTTAAAGAACAATCTAGAGATAGAGAGTCTTTCATATAGGTGTTTTTTCACATCAAATCCCCAAAATATGGCATAAGGAACACTGTCTATATAATTTGCATTATGTTTGAATTTGGGACTTAAAATTTTTTAATGCCTCTCTTCTTACTGAGCAAAAAGCCATCTTCTGTACCATGTTATCTTACAAAAAAAAGAAAAATAAAAAAGTAAATTTGTTAGTAGAGTAGGCTTAGACATAAAGAAGAGTCTCCTGATCCAGCCCTATATGCAGCAGAGGGCTTGGGGTCTTCTCTTCAGGTGTGACACAAGGGCTTGAGCTCCCTCTGAGGGAGCCATCAAACTGAGCCATCCCACTTCTTACAGCCAAACCAGCAGTTTGCTACATAAAGGAAGGCAAAAATGCCTTATATACTTGTTTTTAAGACCAGAGTAGGCCAGGAAGCAAGTTTTGGCTGTGAACCCCAGCCTCACACTGGGAGAAATGTGCTTTTCTCTGTAATGCTCCAAGCTGCCAACTTGCGTCCTGCTTGTCAGCCTGCTGGCTATTGGGATTTACACAACCATTCATGGCCTACTGTATAGGGACTTGGGGGACCTCAATCATTTTTTGTTGGAGCTGTCTGCCTGAATTCACTATCACCTCCAACCTCTGGTCTTCAGAAAACTTAAAAAACCCCCCCTACCTATGCTTTAAGTGTCTGACCTAAGCACATGAGTTGTTATTGTGGGCTCTGTGGGCGGGAAATGTTTGCCACTGGTTGGCTTTCTGCTGGTTCTGTGACTTTTGGTGGCCTTGGATCAGGTTCAGGGGTCCCTTCAGCTTCTTTTTTGGCAGCGCATGTAGCTCTCTGAAGTTTCTGAGGGAGGTAAAACAGCAGCCGAGTTGCCTTCTGTAAAGATGACAAGAGTAAGGTCTACCCTCTGCTTTATGCAATCCCATTTCAGTTTTGCCACAAGAAATACAAGAAGTCTAATTATGGAAGTTAGGAGACCCAGAAGAGAAACTGGGCTGTTTAGCCATCTATCTTTGTGTTTAAGCCTGGTCTTAAACAAAACCTCTTAGTCGGTAAGCCTCGCTGGCTGAATTTAGGTTCTCTGGAGTTAAAAGGGAAGCTATTAGGGTTTTCCTAGCCTTAGCAATCTCTAGATGATGCTGATCAACCTGAGCAAGACAATTGTACTAAGACATAGCTATAACATATTTTTGATGTTTTGTGAGGCAGGTGTATTCAAACCATAAACAGCAATGATTTTATTAGTGAAAATACACACCTTAAAGTGCATGATATAAAGGTTAGGTTGTACCCTAGTGCTGGCATGTATTTCTGCAAGACCTCTCAGATGCTCCGCACAAGATTTAGGAGGCATTTGCAGCCTGGTTTACATATGATACCTAACATTTCTGTATTTTGCTCCTCATTCCCTTCTGACAAAGACTGGAAACAAAACTCATGTTTTTGTGCACTCACTGTCACTATCATTAAATTTTGGCACTTTTGGTTGGATTCATTTTGTGTAGTACAGAGCCAAATGTTTGTGCCCTCATCTCTTTCCTTTTCAGATGGCAAGAGCTTTTAATGTGTTTTCAGGCTGAGGCATTCCAGAACCTACCACTTAACAGATTGTCTTTCACATACACAGCATTTAATCATCTAATTAAGCAATAATACATTAAGCCATTAATGTGTGTCTTGGGTGTGCTGGCTGATGTGAGGCTAATGGCAGAGTGACTTCAGTCACCTCAGCAGTGCTTTCATGCTTTGGTAATGTGCATCCTGGAGTGGACAGTTGCTGTTGTAATATGGATGTTCTCTATTTGAAAGAGCTTTTAAATTTTTTAAATGCTCTTCTTTTATGTTTTATTGACTACAGTTCTCTTTTGGAAAATAGGTTATTGATGTTGGTCTGTTGAGACGCCTGCATGCTAACTCTCTGCTGATCCTGGCTCTTTCCTCAGCTATTAAAATACATCCCAACTACCTTTTTCTCAGCTTTTGTAATTATAGATGGTGAAAAAACTCCAGACTGAAAAATTTCTGAAAGCAAGGTCATAGTCTGGGGCCTCATTTTTCCCATTTTGTATCGGTTCTGTTAATAATATATAAAGGACACTGTTAAACATATATTAATATATGCTATTAATAAATACATGAAATATTATATATTAGTAAAATAATGCTATTCACACTTGCACTTTTCAAATAGAATAGCAGGTGTTCGTGTATGTCTCACAACACTGTAGGAAGTAGGTAGGAATGCTGTAAACTGAGGTATACAGAAGTTAAGATTGTGTTTACACTGGTAAACACATTTTAGAGAGTGATTCTGCTGTCAGTATTTTGAATGTATACATTGCTTTTCCAAAGCAGTAGAGAAAAATGCACATAGGAAAATTAGGAATAAAATGGTTGGGATTACTTTTAAGCAATGCAATGACTCATGTCCAGCTAAGCCTGGAAGCCTTAACTGTACTTTACCCTAAGAAAAATGTACTGTACTCTTGGTGCAGTTTAAATCTATTATGGCTTTTCCTGCCTTTCTCTTTCTCTTTGCAGTAACTTATTATGGTTTTGAAGGTAGTTCTCAGACTCTCTTTTCTGTTTCCTCTTTTCTAGAAGATTTCCTTTATTTGTTACTCCAAGTTGTATTTTCTACACTTCAATCTTATTAATTCCCTGGACTTCTTCCACTTGGCTCACATCTTTCTTGAAGTGCTGTGCCCAAAACGAGACATCACACTCTTGCTGCTGCCTTACCAACGCTGAGTAGAGCTGAAGTCCCTGGAAGGCAAGACGGAGCAGCTCAGAAAGTACTTCAATCTGTATCAGCTGCCAGCAGTGTCAATAGGCGACTCCAACGGTCAAGACTCACTGAGATGCAAGAGAGTCCTTGTCATGTTCCCTCCTTCCCCCCACTCTTAACAATGCACCCACCACTATAGAGAAAAGTATTCCGTACTCTTTGATTTCTAACTATGGATTATTCACAACACACTGCTATGTCAGAGTCAAGGCTGCAGTGATTATCTAAGGATGACTCATTGTTGCCTTCTTGAAAATGGAAACACATCAACTCTGTCGCTCCTGAGTTTCCAACTGTACTTCCCTCTCTTTAAGGTGTCTAAGATTTCTGAAAAGCAATACACAGTTGGTACATTAATATAGTTAGGAAACAAACAAAATAGTTCTTTGGGAATACCTATTTTAAAGAAGTCCCAAATACTCTGAACCAGAACCCTCTCTCCTATAGTTCAGAGAAGCAAGAGACTTAATCTTTTTTTTCCAAGCCTAGAAGATTTTACGTGGATCAGGTAAATAAATAGTCCTTGAGCTTAACCATATTATAGTCCTTTCCTCAGGTCAGTTCTTTAAGCCAAATTCAAACTCTGATTGTAGAGTACTTGTACATCTCTCACCTGTGGTGGTTCCAGTTTATAGTGGAGGTGCTGAATGTACTAGGAAAGGCAACCTCAAAATGCCACCAATTTTCAAAACTAAGAAATATCTGGATGTGACTGGTTATTAAGTAACTACAGCTCTTCCAAAAGTTCCTCTAGCAACTCTAAGATAAAAAGGTTCATAACTGCTGCTGCATGGGGATTTTGAAAGTAGTTCTAATAGGAGACAAAAAGAGAACAGAGAAGGCTGTGTGCCAAAAATGTCCATTTTCTTCAATGTGGCTATGGAAGGTCAATTGGTTCATGTTATGAATCAGAACAAGAAAGGATTCACTGGACTGAGTTCATGTTTGAAAGATCTTTGCACAGATGTTCTTAGTGACCTCCAATGGCTACGAATTTTGGGGATAAAGTTTTTTTATGATCTCAAAGTAGTTAGTGTATGGGCTTACAGATGCCAGAGACAAATCAGTAGTAATCTGGAGCCTGGCATAGGAATTTATGAATTTCATTGATTTTGATAGGTAAAAGCAATTTTGTCTGGGGTTTCTTTTGCAGCATCAGAATCAGCCAGACATGACATTAAAACTGCAAAAGAGTAGGCTGAAAAGTTGGACCAGAAAGCTAGCTAATAGCTGTTGCTTCAGGTCCCCTCCAAATTTACTTAGTCTTCTGCTTCTTTTTGTAAGCTGGATGAAGCTTCCATAAAACTCTTCTTCTCCCAAGTAACTAATGACAGGACAAGAGGTAATCATCTCAAGTTGTGTCAAGGGAGGTTTAGATTGGGTGTTAGGACGAAGTTCTTTACTGAAAGAGTGGTCAGGCACTGGAACAGGCTGCCCAGGGAAGTGGTGGAGTCACCATCCCTGGAACTGTTCAAAAAATGAGTAGATGTGGTGCTTCGAGACATGGTCTAGGGATCAGGGAGATGTTGGGATGAAAGTTGAACTTGATTCTAGAGGTCTTTTCCAACCTAAATGATTCTATTAATAAATTCCTAAAGCTTGCTATGTTGAAATATACTTAAACATCTAGTTTGTGTGCAATTTAAGTTTCTTGTAAAATCCTGAGCAGTTTTTGAGATCTATTATTTCTACACTGAATGATTTTCTCTTATCTTGACATTCACCCTGACGAAAGACAGTCTGCTAGAGAGTTTGGNTCTCTGTGTGATTTCTTCTGAATGCCTTTACTGTGTAAAAGAGCAAAGAGCACAACAGAGAAGGAAACACAGCAGTGGGTGAAGACAGGCTTTTGACTAAGAGCTATTGGCTTGGAATCATTGTTCAAATAAGAGAGTCAAAGTGTCTACTTTGTGTAGTAGTTTACAAAAAATTCCAATATTGACAAGCTCAGCCAGATGCCAAGATGGATGAAACTTTAAGGGCCAACAAACAAAACCCACGTTTGCCTGTACATCTTAAACCAGCACTGTCTTCACTATTCCTTCCTGATAAACTTGCACCTCAGACATACTCTGCAGAGATCCATAGCTTCTCTCCCACTCTGAGGTGTGCCTGAGGTGACAAGTTGGTCTGACAGGTGCATTGGAACAGGCTGCCCAGAGAGGTGGTGGAGTCACCATCC
>VYZX01028645.1:20546-31821 GCA_013401335.1 Brachypteracias leptosomus | reverse complement strand
TTTGTGGCTTTCTGTTTCTTTTTTAGTGTTTATTTCTCTGCCAGCCTTTCATCCCAGCTGATGCTTTCATCTTGTTTTTATCACCAATTTTTAACATTTATTTTTCTTATTGGGGTTGGTCTGGAATTCTAGATAGGAAACTTGCCTTTACCTGCCTAATTTTTGGATTCTTCTGATCTGAATGTAAGCACAGAGCTAGTGTCAGAACACACCAATTTGCTTTAACAGAGACAGTTGCTTTTGTGTTAAGGTTTCATGTTTAATTCCAATTACTCTTGCCCCAGTGTTTTTTTGTGTCAACTTTTTCTCTTAAGAAGTCGAAGCAGTGAGACACAAAATGCAAATCAGAAGCAATATATTCTTTTAAATTATGTAATAACAAAGAGCAGCACTAGGTTCAACATTTTTAGTTGCTATAATATGCTTTTTTTCCTATGAATTCCTATCAAGAGCTAATATTTAAAAGTGTAAATGAGAGAAAAATTAGATTATGTTTGCTATGTGTCTTTTTAATATGCAAAACTGGATGTGGACGGAGACAAATATATATAATTAGGTAAATGATTCATTCTTGATGCATTAGGATATGACTTGTGTTTAAATAATTCCAGCTGGAATGATGTCCCTCTCAGTCACGTGGAAAGCGGGAAAAAAATGCAGTGGATGAATTTCTTACAGTTTTGATGTTCAGCTGATATTGGCCAGCATCCCAAACTGCATGCCACTTGAACTTGCCTCTCCTTTCTCCTCAAAAAGAAGTGTTCACTGTTTTGTGGTTTGTTTTTTTTTGTTTTGGTTGGGTTTTGTTGATGTTGTTGTTGTATTTTTTTTTTCTTGACAGTATTTTCTTGATATAAAAAGTTAACTCAAGAAAAAAAATAAAAGAAATGAAGGAAAGAAAAGTCACTTGGGGCTTGATGACATCATGTTATGTCATATGGAAAGACTGTGGCTGAGCTGTGCTCAGCTGTAACCTTTCACTGTACCCAGACGCAGCACAATCAGGTACTGCCCTTTCTGTGGCTGCTTCCATCAGAGCCTGCTGACAGCAGGTCCACACCAGCCTCAACACGTACAAAGATATTGGTGTATCTGGACACACAGCGTCACCTGTGCAGGAGGACATCTGAAGGTGCTCCTTCAGCACCCACGTGTCCTGGGAGCAGAGGTGGCTGGGGAACCTATGGAGTTTCAGCTGGAGCTAGTGCCTTTCTGGACAGAGCTGTATGGGCAGCCTGCTGACTATATAAACAACCCTATGTTGAGTATTTCCTGATGAATGCTTAAGTAGGCTGTTTGAACATTATTTTAACATGGTTTTTGTTTTTCTCCTTAATGGAGTATTATACACTCCTGCAGCTATTGTGTCTTTGGTTTCGCTGTGCTTTGGTGTACAGTGGATGTTTACTTGTCTTTGTTTGAAATAAGATATAATTAAACTGGGCAATGTGCACTGTCAAACAGCGGTGCTTGGTGGTTTGCAGTCCTTGCAAAGTGTGCCAAAACTGATTATTGAGCTAGAAACTGGCCTGATAGCTTTTGTCTCTTTTCTGTTACATAACCAGCAACCTGTTCAGTGATGCCTTCTGACCTGGGTGATGGAGGAGATGCTTAGGGCCAGAGGGGGTTGAGATGCAAAGCTTATGTATTCACTCCTAACCATTGCAAAGATAACAGATTAAAAATGGTTTCTGTAGGGGGAAACCACCTTACCCAGAGCTCCCATAGACAAGGGTTACAAGGGAGGTGCCCAGGGAGGTGGTGGAGTCACCATCCCTGGAGGTGTTCAAAAAATGAGTAGAGGTGGTGCTTTGAGACATGGTATAGGGGTCAGGGAGATGTTGGGATGAAAGTTGAACTTGATGATTCTAGAGGTCTTTTCCAACCTAAATGATTCTATGTTTCTACAATTTCTACTCCTCTGTGGTGCTGGAAGTCACTTGGGCTCAGCTGAGTCCACTCTCAGGGGGCAGTAGAGAAATGATGAGTCTCCCACCATCAGCACTTGAATATTCTCAGACCTTCTGGGCCTCCTGCATCAGCCTCAGAATATGGGATTTCTTGCAAGATTTGCTTTGAAGAGATCTTGAAATGTTCACATTTTGTTGTGGGTTGGGGTACATTTGGGGCTCCTTGGCTCGCTTCATTTGGCATTAAGCCATATTTCCTTAGCAAATCCATAGCACATGTTGAAGGAAACTGTTTCACCACAGCTCATTTTTTAACACAGGGTGGATAACTCAGCTCAGATTAGCCGCATAGGTTGGCTGGATTTCTTAGGTTTCAGCCCAGGTTAGCAAAGCAAATTCAAGTCAATAAGGAGGCCTCAGATTGAAAGTAAATGTTGCTTTATAGTCCTGAATGGCAAATGTGCTTATTGCAACACAGACTTGTAGCAATGATGGTGTCCAGAGCGCCCAGTCCTCTCTCCGTGATAGCCTTACCCCTCCAGTGGTACGTCTGGAGCAGAGAGTGCCCATGCTCTGCAAGAAACACAACTGTCCAGCAGAGTCGTTCAGTCCTGCTGGGTGAAAAAGGATGGATGTATTTGTCCCAAAAGGTCTCCAATTCAATGACACTACTGTAAAAGAGATCTTCCTATGAAAAATTGACATAACCATAATAAGCCAAGAGCTACTTTTATGTTTATCTATCTTTCTAAAGAGATCTTATAGAAAATCTGTCATCAGCCACCTTCATAATAGGGTAATACATAGTAATTCTCTGTAAACATTTTAATGTAATAAATCATCAGTGGAAAACAAACAACAGTGCATTGTCAATCTGCATTTTCTATCTTTTGAAGCTCTAAAAGCATTAAATAAACATTTCCTATCAGAAATTCATACTAAAAGTTGAGTGGCTTGTCCTACAGAAATGGGATGGATGTGATAGGGCAAGAAATAGCCTCATGTCTCCTGCACTGTGTGTTAAAACCAGAATTAATTGCACTAGCTGTTTCAAAACCTTGAAATAACCTAAATTCTATTTAGAATATTTATATTCTCCATCCATCACATTCTACAACAAGAGAGCACAATCTCAAATATATTTTCAGATTTTAAATAGCAGCATGAGATAGTGAAAATGCAGGTTTCCCCTTAAAGTGTAATATTTTTTATAGGACACTGATAAGTTGCTTGAAAAGTTCCTGGGCTGTGTCTTGATCTGCAGAAGCTGTTATTGTTAGACATGCTGTATCATGATTTCTGTAGATGTTAACGATGAGGATAAAGCCAGGCAAGTAATGATATAAGTATCTGTAAATAAAAATGGACTCATGGAGGTAGGATCACTGCAAACAAAAGCAATATACGCTGTTCAGCTGAGCAAATATCTGCCACACAATGCAGCTGATGTGAGAATGGCCTTAAGCAATGGGATTAATAAGATCATCAAACTGTTAAAAGGTAAAATGGTTCATTCCTGTGATATCTGAATTTGGTTTAACCTGTGAATAGTAGTTAATTTTAGGAAAAAAGTTTGTAACACTGCAGAGTATTTAGGGTAACACTCACCAAAATAAGCATTTACTAGTATATAAAAATAAACAAAAGCAATATTAATTTTCTTGATGCTTTCCCAGTGTCAATATTTAACATGTTCTATTGTTCTGACATCTGGACCATTACACAGATAAAGATAATAGGGACTGGAAAAATGGCCAGCCAAGCTACCCACAAAGTTGGGGTATTATGAAATACTGATTACAACTATGGTGCCTAAATTTGAATATGTAATCAAGCCTCTGGAGGTAAAAAAAGAAACAAAAAACCCAACAGTGACTAAATCCCAGTCCCCTCAAAACAAAACAACTTCCCCAGAAACTCAGCCAAAAACTTGCATAACTGCAAAAGCAAAGAGGAATTTGTGTATGCAGTTCTTTACTTATTAATATCAGTTTTTGGAGCATAGGAAGCGTATGTTTTTATTTAGTAAGCTGAAACAGACATTTGACTTGGTTCTTATGACCTGCCTTATGACTTCGAAGCATCTTGCACCTACCTTTTCTTTCATTTATATGCATATATATGCATGAAATTTTCATTTATATACATACAGATGTATGAAAATTTCCTTAACAAATTGTTGCGAGTACTTTTAATTCTCTTGATATGGAGTCTTACAAAACTCACAATACTAAAGGTGCAAACTTGATAATAACAAAAAGTTTACAACCTTTTTGGCTTTTGACTTTTTTTGTGATTTATACCAGTTTCCCAAGTAATTAATATTCTCAGGATGTACCTTACATTTTGCTGATTATACCTTCTTAAAAAAAAAATCAATTTTACCTAAGAATAAAAAGAATTACATTTAGGGCAATATTTCTCAGTATGGAAAAACACTTTGAGGAGTTCAGAAGCCTTCAATCAGCTATGGAAGGGTTTACATTCCTTAATGTAAAATTGCTTCATTATTGAGTAACGGCTGATTATTTAACTCTGGCTTTATATTTGTAGCTGGGTGTCCCTCCTAAATGGTGCTGACTGCAATATTTAATGATACTACCCATGATTCCCCACTTCTCAGTTTGTTGGGTTTTTTTCACTGTATGATAGACATTAATAATATAATTCCATAATGTGAAGGTAAAGTAGTCACAAAATCTAATTTTATAAAACATACAAAGCCTTCTTTGCTTCCAAGGCCTTTGGACTAGATGATCTCCAGAGGTCCCTTCCAACCCCTACTATTCTGTGATTCTTGCTTCCATACATGCAGGTTTTTAACATGTGAAAGATCGGAGGTGTTTCAAGAGGGCTTCTGAGTCATATACCTACAAGTAGTATCTTGTGTAGATGCTTAGACATGTAAGTAAATAAACTCACACAGTATACCAGATCTGGATGTCTGTCATTCTTGCTTTGCACGAGTACAAAAGACTAACCAATCATGTCTCAGTGCACTGATATCGTGCTGTCGGTGTTGTGTCCTCAGTAAACACCTTGGTGAAATAACACGGGAGATATTTTAAATACTTTTTTTCACATGGGAAAGATTGTTTGTGGTACGCAAGAGCATAAGTTTACAGTGAATCTGTTGCTCTATACTAACTCGTATGGATGTTGTTGGTGAGGGCTATACATCCCTACTCCACTTTCAGAACAAGGACCTTTGTGGGGAGAGCAGTATAAACAAACCCTAATAAGGACTGGTGAAAGAAATGCACCTTCACAGTCCAGTGGCCTTGCCAGGATGACTTTTATATCTGTTAGAGCTGTCAGAATCAATGCTTCCTGACTGCATGATAGTCATGGCTCATTCTCAGCTCTCACCACTTGAGCCGGGGCTGCTGTACTGGTTCCCACTGCCGCTGATGTACCTGGGCACCGCGTGGCCTGCGTAGTGTCAAGAAGGAGTTCTAGTCTCTGGCTGGAAGTGCTGTTGATCCAGGCCTGTTTTGACAAAATAAAATGTGTTTGTTGTGAAAAGCACTTACACAGCAAACTGTAATTATGGAGCAGTTAGGTTAATAGTGGAGCCAATGTAACAGACTCACTCAATTTGATTTGATCCAACAGCCCAACCTACCCATGGGACAAACTAGATGAGAACATTCCCCTAAACTTCCCTTTCTATCTTTTTGGGCCTTGGTGCGTTCTGCTATCTTCTCTCTTCTGAAACCAGTAAGTACTAGTTTCACTTGAAAAGGATCTTTTTTTCCCTACCTGTCTGCAATGGTGTTACCTAGGGCAAAGTCTCATTTTCTGCCTGTTTCTATGTTGAGGAAAACAGATATCACCTCAGTTTCCTTGATTTTCAATATATACATTGTTTTTATATGTAAATTAATTACTAAATTGCCTCTTATTCTTACTTATGTTACGTTCTGCTGGCTTCTCAGAGCTTTAGTGTTGCTTTTCCATGAAGCTTTAATAGTTCAGTTCTGACTTTATAAGCTAGTTTTGCAATACAGTCAGAATATTTTCTCAGATGCCACAGGTATGGCTCATTTAATGCAAAATGACTGCTGTGCTTGTGTGTGTCCTTGTTGCATGAGCTGACATGGTGCTGCCTTCTCTGTGAGGAAGGGAGGACTGGGGACTGCCCTATCTCCTCCTTGCTTGGACTTTTCACTGTCAGGACTCAGGCTGGCAGTAGGGATGGCTGGCTGCCACTGGGAATGATGAGGTGCTCCCAAAGATAAGCAGTTAGCTACTGGCACTATTTGAGTGGTGGTGGCGGCATCAATTCACAGCTAAATGAGAGACTTTGAGTTGGCTGGAGGAAAAACTTGAAGAAGCTGCCTTTATCTGAGACAGTGAGTCTTGGTTAAGCACTGGTGGAATCTGTGAACTAGTTCTGAGAGCCTCAGCCTGGGTAATTAGGGCTGAAAGAACTGTTTGTAGGTTGAACAGAAGTCATACCCACCTGATGCCATACTGATGTGAGCTGCCATTGCCCTTCAGTATTGTAGGGTGAATGTCTGTTCCTTCGGCTACCTCATACCTCCCAGTAAGATTACTATTGTAAAGTTTAAGAGCCATCCCAGCCCTAAAAGCAACTTTTGGGGATGTCCCCAACTAGGCAATCAGGCCGTGACAGCTCCTGTTTCAAAAAGTAGTAATGTGCCCTCAAAGCTGAAGGTGTGAGCCACGAAAAAGCAGAGCTCAAGCCTTTCAGAGGTCACTGCTATTACTAAGGAAGGGCCACAGTCCATTTGTTTAGTGCAACAGCCACCACACTGATTGATGAACATGTGCACGTTGTCATCCCATTTTGAAAGGATGTTGTTATGGCTGCACCTGTTTTGACTTCTTTTATTGTCTTGAAAATCACAACATTAGAAGTAGATTACCTTTTGGACCATTTCTTTAACAAGTGTTTGCTTCTGAAGTGAATGGTGGGGCATTTTCTTTGCTTGTTTCTTTTGTTAATGGGTTTACTTTGCACATATGACAATGTATGGCTAACTGGTAGAAAAGAAACTGAAATATAGGCAGCTGGAAAAATTGTCTTCCTCACCATGTACCTTGGCCTTAAATGACTGCAAACACTTAGATATGGTGAATATGCACTCTATATGTCAGCTTCTCAGGAGTGCCAGTACAAGTTAATACTTCTGTCAGTAACACTGGGCTGACCATTAGTGAGAAGATGATACTCTACTGGCACTCTTTTCTGGAAGAGGAGTAATAGTATTTTGGGGCACAAAACACAGAAGATATAATCATGAAATAGTTGGACAGAAGTATATCCCTCAGTGTCAAGTGTTACGGATTATCTGCAACAAACATGAATTTAGATGAACCTGATGGCTGAAAGCTATGAGAAGAAGATAATGGCATTTTTTTGTATAAAGCCTTGAAAGTCTGGCTTGTGAGAATTCTCTTGTCTGGAAATTTTCCAGATGGAGAGAGAAGAAGATGGCAAAGTAAAAACTATGACTTATGTGGGAAAGGACGCTTCAAGAAATGGGTGGACCACATGTCTGTAAGCTTGGCCACTACAGTCTGAAGAAGCAGGAATACCAGGTTAGGAAACTTAATGGAAGGTCTGGCCAAGAAAAGGCAGGGCCAGGGTAGCGTGCATCTGGCTAGCACCACCCTCAGGATCTGTCTGAGCATATTTGATTAAGTATTTTATGTAAAAAAATCAGTTGGCTTATGCAATTCTTTCTTGGCAATTGTTTCTTAATTAAAAGTTTTAAAAAACACTTCAGGTTTTTTTTTCAGGATTTTCTTTGGAAACCTTGTACTGATGTGCCTAATGTAAGTCTCTATTTAATTAGAGATGTTCATGTTTAAAAAAAGACAAAGAATAGAGGCTGAAATATGTATGAGTAGGATGGTAAATTCATCCCTGTTTTACTTATAGTTCTTAGTTTTTTATTCAAGTTTGATATTTACACAATGTACTTTCTCTATGCTTTTTTTTTTGATTGATCTATTGGCATAATCCTACTCTTCATTAGACATAAGCCTACATCAATATTTCATTTGATAGAAAAGACCAATGCAGTTGCTCAAGGGTCTTGAAACGAGTTGAAAGAGGGCCACAGGAAAACTCGAAGAAGAGTGGAAGCAGCACTCCTAGAAGCAGTGTCCTTATACCTTCCTCTGGTAACAGAGAACTTACAGGTAGTGAATATGTAGAGTGGCAGATGGATTTGTTTCTGAAACATGGAAAGGCTTTGCTGATTTTCTGAACTCCAGCTACATCGCTAAAGCTCTGGCTCTTCCTCAGCTGTATATGATACTTCTTTGGTGATACAGTCAACATGATGATTTGGTGACGTACTGATGCGTGTATGTATGGAGAGAGATGTGTCACTGTGCCTGAAGGAGAAAACATACAGCTGGGGGGTTTTCTTCCAGGTTTCCTTATTCTTCCAACAGCCACTGTTTTCCAGCCTTTGTTCAGCCTCCAAGAGCACTATCTGTCCTGAAACTGTAAACTAATAACTTCATATTGCCTCCTTCTTTCATTAAGTCAGTTTACATCGGATAAGAAAATGAGGAGGTAGATTTTCTCTAGCTTTGAACTTCTGCAGCTACTATTGGACACTTGGATGTTTGGGCACTCAGAACCCCAGAAAATACTATTTCAGGTGTTTAAAGTAATCTTTTGTTGCTTTGTTACTAAGCTGCTTCAAGCTGTGCATAAGCAGATAAACTAGATGCATATTTTTCAGTAACACTAGGAATTAGTAGATTTAAATACAGATCATTCTCACAGCCAAGGAAGTACAATTCACGTGTTTTATATTTGATACAGTAAGTACATATGTGAGCTTTGAAAAACTGTAAACGTAAGGCATAGATAAACAAAACAAATCTGTTAGGAAAACAGCCTGTACTATACCTTACTGTTCCATGAAACACTTCAAACATTTTCTTGCATAACATTGGGGCTTTAGTGCTTGTAAATACTCTGGTTTATTGGAAATTGACTGTTGATTTAATCATTGTGTTGGTAACCTGCTGCCTGCAGCTTTGGTCTGCCTACACCATTTCTCCAGGTGCCAAGAAGCACAGGCAGCCCATTGCTTTCTAATCATCCTTGCTGTGATGTCTGCGCCAGACTACCTGAGGATCCCAAACTGCTATGCAGCTATTAATGTGGCTGTGGAGAAGTCAGTGAGTAACTTGTGTTATCTCCTTTTTACAGATGATGCAGGCAAGGCAGACAAGAGTGGGTTATATGACATGTTGAAGGCTATAGAGCAAGTTTTTGGTTCAGACAATTGTTCCTTTGGCTCCAGCCTCAACTATTTGTGATAAGACTGTGCTGGCTTTGTACACCTGAATGTACAGGTGAGTGGGAAAGCTGGGGCTAGGCACGGGGAATCTCATGCTGGCTTGCAACACTACAATTTTGTTTCTAAACTTTTAGCCTGTTGTTTCATAGTTGAAAAGGGCTCGATGTAGCAAAAGAACTGATGTGTTTTAGTCATTTAGAACCTCTGTCCTCTTCCTTGGCACTTTCCCAGAGCTAGGAATGGGTGAATCCCAGCAGTGGTTACCCACACTTTGCTTCCCAGCTTCCAGTAACAACATGGGGTGAACTGGCAAAGATTACATTTCTGTCCCTCATTTTCTAAATTGATTTCCTTAGGGCCTTGAAACAGCAGGAGAAAGAACATAAAGTGTGACTCCAAGGTAGTGGGGTCAATCTTTTGGCATGAGGAATATTTTATTTCATTTTTCAGAGAAATTCCACTCAGGTTGTTTGAACATTTTCTTCCCCTCTGCATTTCTTTATTCTGGTTATTTTTAAATATTCTTTGATCATGCTGCCTTAGTGTTGTTTATCTCACAGAGTATAGCCTTTTGTCTCACAAGAGCAGGTTCACTCCCTCCCTGCCTTGACACATACTGCTGAACGTGGTTGTGTTCTTGCTGTGCAGAGGATCTATTCATGGTTTTATGAGTGGAAAGGGCTGTTTGCCGTGTGGAGCCCAGCAGGGCTAATAGCATATTTTTTCCCTGAGCTATTATCCCGTTGGATTACCACCTGCCTTTTTACTATTTTGCAGGCTATTTACATGGTCAGCTGATAAGTGATAGGTAAGCTTACTACTAATTGAGTTCCTTTTTTAGGAGTGCAATTTGGGATGGACAGACCACACATAAGGTACTAAGAATGATTCTCCAGGAGTACGTAGGCTCTGACTCAAGTCAGTTACCAGGCTGAACCACAAACTCCATGTGCTGGGTAACTTCAGAAAAAATACTCCCCTACAGGAAAAAGCTGTATACTTCATGGCAGAAGGTTCAGGAAAGATGATACTGCCTTGAATAGGGAAGGTACAGTTGGCTGCTGCTATATCTGAAGTTATATATTCACTCAGCTACTCCTGTGTGTCAAAGCACTCAGTTTCCAGGGGCGGACAGCTGTAAATTTCAGTCTTGACATTAGCAGTCAAAACCTTTTTTACACATTTTTTTCAAGTTCACTATCAGCTATGTTTGATCCCCACTGCTTCTATAGAAAATATGGAGCAGGAGAGGTACTTCCAAAAAAATGGTTATTAGGTTAGCCATTATCCAGCCACCAACATTACAGGTAAACATTACAGAGACCCACCTAGCCCAAGTCTCCCACTGCTAAGTAGGAAGTTTACTCCACTCCTTCAGAGCAGGTCAGCAGTGCTTTAGTGATCAGCATTGTATGATAAATGGACTGGGTTTTCTTTAGTACAATGACTCACCTGAAAGCTGGTAAGCTTCACATGTTTATACATCACACTTTTTTGTTTATACTGCATTTCCAGGATGTCCATTGAGAGCACAATCTTTGCCCTAATCCTTATATTCAAGGCTGAAACTTGAAGACATCCAAAGTTACTCTCAATAACTTCAGAGTTATTATCCTCATCAACAAGGATAATAACACAGAAAAGTTCCTTAGAGCATATGGTAAACATTGTGAATATGGAGTTTTTGCTGTAGGACTCTGACCAGTATTTGTTTGACTCAAGTCAAACTGACTACTGACCAATCCAAGATCAATCTGTTTGCTCAATTAGCTCTCTACATAAAGCTGATGGCTGGCAAGCAAACAGGAGAAATGTTACCTAATATTTGAAGAAGATCATAGGATGAAAAGAAGAAAAGTGGAGAATGAAAAGAAAAAATTTCATTTCTCTTTCCTGTCAAGAACAGCTTTGACAACATAACAAATTAAAGACAGAAAAGAAGCTCAACTCCTTCTTTAGTTTGAAAGTTGTTACCATATGTCTAAGCAGCATATCATTTCTAGGTACTGTTTTCATTGTATTGACATCAGTAACATTTTTTATCTAATTAACACAAAACAGATATGACAG
>VYZX01028643.1:0-58005 GCA_013401335.1 Brachypteracias leptosomus | reverse complement strand
TCAGCTTTTTCAAATTGTTGACGCACTAGAGCTTCTGCAAGTAAAGGGAACTCAAAAAGATGAATAATTTATTCTGCTCTTCAAAAAATAAAATCCTTTGATTTATATTACTAATTTTGAAGAGCACAAAGCACAAATCATTGGGGAGTTTTTCTGATTTTTTTGTCTTTCCTGAAAGAAGAAACTGCCAAGTGTTAATTGAGCAGTTTATCAAATGGAAGAGCAATAAAGTACTAACGGGAGTAGAAATGCTGTGTCAATTCCTTTGTGAGCCTTACAGACTTTTCTGCTTGTGTTGATAAACTACATACAGAATTAATAATATTTGCAAAATTAAGGACAAAGATCCTGCTCAAAGAACATTATTCATTCAATATATAGACTAACATTTCCATAAACATACATCTTTTATACACACAATAATGAAAACTTTTTTTCCCCATTTACTTACAGAATCTTCTGTTATGTCACTACTTTCTCCTAGAAGTTTTGTACTTTTATCAACAACTGCAAGTCCAATTACTGATCCTGGTTCTGTTGTACTGATTTTAAGGGAGACTTTGTCCGATGGCTTGACCTTTTCTTTGCTCCAAGAGATTTTAATCTAGAAAAAAATTAAAAATAGCACTGATTTAAATTATACAGTGATATATACAGCCACTAGCAACTCTAAAGAAGCATCCTCTTAGCTTAATTGTCTATAATTAAGACTCCAGATTTTCTTTTTCCTAGGACCTTTGGGAAAATACTATGGCATTAATTTTGCTCTCTTGCTCTCCCAGCTCATCAGTTCCTTGAACTGGTGGGAAGTCAGCATCAGGATCCATTGTCAGTTCAACCACCTCTTAGTATACAAGCAGCAGTCTCTTGAGTTTCAAGGATACATCAGCTTCTACAGATGAGGGCAGTAAAAGAAATGCATTTGCTGTTCATCAACATACAACACAGCACGTAATGTATGCAGGGTAAGATTATTTTGGGAAAAAATTCTGCCTTGAAAGATTACAGCTAAGCATTCCACAGTGAGATCAATACGGAAAGGGATATATGTAATAATGCATCAGTAAGGAAGGAGGAAATAAATAGGCTAACACAGCATTGGTATGGCTTCCTCGGGGTACTGAAGAGAGGAAGGGTCATCTGCTATAAGGTATTTCTAATGCATCCCATCTCCACTGAATCAGATGACAATGCAGAATTTCTGTTTAAAGTGAACAATTTTACTCTCTTCCCTTATCAAAACACC
This sequence comes from Brachypteracias leptosomus, assembly GCA_013401335.1. Lineage (NCBI taxonomy): Eukaryota > Metazoa > Chordata > Aves > Coraciiformes > Brachypteraciidae > Brachypteracias > Brachypteracias leptosomus. Next base: position 56,759 of record VYZX01028643.1, on the reverse strand, counting down.
ACTACCACAATGTCTTGAAGTGGAATTCAGCTCCATTCTTAAGTTTATTTACATTTAGCTGCCCACGTTTCAGTTCAGAGTTTAAGCAACCATTACACTCAGAATCAAAAGAAATAATAGAGAATAGATAGCAGTTTGGCTCACCATGAAGCCTAAATCCAAGTGATGATGAAGAAAACAGTCCTACAGGCTTCACTGACTCTAATGGCTGCATATGGGATTCAGTTACCCAAAAAATGGCACTTAGTGACATTTGAGATGTTCAAAAGTATCCAAGTCATGTCCAGTGGTGCTGCCAGATAGGACACATGACATACTGTTCTGAAGCAGGCACTGAAGTCCAGGAAAAATAACTTAAACCCACACTCTTCTGGGCAACTGATTCTCTAAATTGAGTTTAGACACATAACTCACATATAGAGATGAGACTCAGTCACCTGAAGGCACCTTGAACTACACCTTGAGATGTCCCACATGTCAGCATGCTGTCAGATCCTCAGCTCCCACTCCAGAAAGGAACAGGTCTCCCATAGGACCTTTGAAACATCCACCTGTCCCATGATGACATCTTGAATACCCCGTGGTCTCTTGGAGGTCACTAGATGTCTGTGTTTAAGCAATTGAATCCTGTTCCTACACGTAATAAGATGTATTTACATGTCTGAATCTACGCTCCCATCATACTCTTCCTCTGATAAGTCTGTTTAATGATATCTTTCAAGCACATTTATCACAGAGCAACAGCAAACACACTAATGTTGCCAACATAAATGGGATTAGCATCATTGTGCTTCTCTGTAAATGGGCATCAGACTGATTCACATAGAAAATGGTTTGTTTCTGGGTACACTGTGGCACTGCAACTCTATATAGTTGATTTTACCAACTCATTTAGAGAAATTAAAAGCTTGGCAAGACTAAATATTACAGAGACAGTAGCTTTCCACAGTACATTAATTTCAGTGGCTAGTGTTGAAATGACTAAATGGAAATAGCTTGAAATTCTGAAGCCTCTGACATCATAACCAGTGAAATACAGCAAATATAGTAAGGTTGATATTAAATTCTCATAATTTATCATCTCATTTTTTCATCCTCTCTGTATATATACTGGGATAATGTTTTTCATCCAAAAACTACATTTAATCAAACTGATATTTTCAAGATCAGGCCTTACTTCATTGCCACAAAATAGAATGCAATCTTATTTGTAGACACTGCAATCAATGGAAAGATTTCCATTTGTTTCCAGAAGGCTGAACGAATCTGTTATGCCTTCCTCATTAGAAATATCTTCCTCTTGCTACCCTAAAACTCCCAAGTTTCAACTAAATTACCGTAATTGTTTTCTATTTATTTAGATTCTTCAGACACTGGTACATAATAAAATAATGACCATAACCAACAAAAGTGTGTCTGCCTCTCTACTTCCTTATCCTGTGATAACAATGCCCATATCCTTAGTTTGGAGAAATCATGAGGTGAACAGAAGAAATTTTCATGCAGGATTAAGACAATCAGCCTTCCTCCTGATGTCTGGTTGTAAGTGTTAAAGTTTCCATGGGAGACTAAGAACTTGAACCTATCAAGAGCCGTTGGGTGGTCCCACCTGTAAAAAGTTGCAGTGAGACTGATATTTGCACAAAGGACCAAATTTCACCCCAATAAGTAAGTTGGAAAAATCAGTTCATCGTTGCAATAGTAGTTTTCCCACTTTTCTTCAATCTTTTTTGAGTTAAAGTATGCACAGTCACATGGAACATAAACACTGACCACCTTCACTAATGACACAACACATACAACGTGACCACTGCCTGGTTAGAACAAGGTCTGCATAAGCATTTGCAGTTCCATACTTAGAGCAGTACCTTTCCACTACATTGGCCAGAGCAACCTTTTGCTCCATAATTGATCAAACTAGGAGATGTTGTGTGCCTGTTTATGTGGAAAACATAGAGCTAGTAGAAATTTCTTTCAGATATGCAATAGCTGGGCCCTAAGTACACTGGTATTATCAAAAGTCTTTCCAAGGACTTACACACACCCCAGATCAGATCCTCAATGAGTAAGTTTTTACATTTACAACCATATGATCTAAAATACTGTTTATCGTGCAACACATAGACAAAAACAGTCTTGGATTCAAGTTCAATACAGTTACCTTGTCATCCAAAACAGGCTGAATGGGGACAGTGACAGCATCATTTACAATCGCTCCAAGCTCATCAACATAGAATACAAGAATACATGCCAAAGGAGCCCAGGAATTATCTGCTGTTAAAGTGAATGTTTTCGCAGCCTTTGTGCCAAAATCTATAATTTGCTCCTTAGATAACACCTGAAAGGGGAAAATGAAACACTCAATCTGTTGGCATCTCAATATCTCATATCTGAAATTCCTTCCACAAATAGCTGTTAAAATAAGAGATATATAGCTGTGATTTTTCAATTTTCTTTTTTTACTAAGTGGCTGACCAGTTCTATGAGACTGGGCATGGAACAGGTAGGTAATAGAATGTTTAAATACCAGAAATAGGGTTTTTCATTTTTCCATGCTTTAATTCCTGTATCACTATGGTCAGGTAAAGAATTACAAAGAGTGCACAGCACAACATATGCTATAAGAGCATAAAAATACAACAGTAATACAGCTGGGTCATGTGAGTTATCTATAATAGCATTTTAGTTTGGACCAGGAATACAATTTTTAAAGCAAATATCCTAAACACCCCTACTTACCACACTTTGGTTTGCACCACAGAGAGTGTGAACCAGGGCCTGCTAATGTGTTCCAATTAAAACCAGGCACACATTTTATCAGAACAGATTAGACCATAGTCTGAAGATACCTCAAAATACCTGGAGGTCAGGCCCATAGCATCAATTTTTTTACTCAAAATCTATTTCTGTTGGACCATAATACTTCCTACTGAAGACAGAGCTAGTAAGGGCAGTTCCCTGTCTTCAACTGCATGGACTTGATTTTTTTAAAATACTCTAGAGAGTGTTTATATTTTAGAAAATACACATGAATGTCCACATTTTATATTGGCCTAAGGTTTTCTGTATTCAGTTTACTATTAAAGTCTCTGAAAGAAGAAGAGTTGTAGCTACTGTGATCATTATGATGTAGACTGCACAAGACAGGCATGTGTTAAGGACAGGATGAGAGACTGATGATAGTATATATAATAAACCCTTCAGTCCAAATGCTGTAAGAGACAGTAGAGCAGCCCAAGCCCACTAAACAAGCCTTTACCTAAATCATTTATTTTAAAATGTTTCCTACAAAGTTCCCTTGTTAGCAATGTCACCCTGCCCACCAGACCATCTGCTTCCTCACACCAGGCAGGCCTCCTCACTCTGTGCCTGCAGGTTCAGCTCTGAGTCCTGAACCTGTGCACAAGCTCCCCCAGCACCCTGCTTCCACCTGCATCTGCAGGACCTGCTGACAAGCCCCAGCTTGGGCAGCTCCTGGGACATTGTTGCCCCTTCTCCCACTGTGACTGCTCTGCACAGTCTGAAATGACGTTGCTCTCATAGTTGTGTCTTGTCTCACACATTTGCAAGGAGAGGCAATTCAACACCAAAATCAGAGATGCACTTCTCCCAGAAAGCACTTCCTTACAGTGCCAGGGGAACTTCTGCTATGTAACAAAACAGAGCTCTCTTTCAGGAAGAGCCATCCTAGTAGATAGGAAGTTTTGGGGATACCTCTTTCACAAAATACAATAAAAAAAAAAGCTGAATCTCTCTAAGTTCAATCACATTCTACTCACTGGAGTCCTTTTCAAGTTGGTAAAAGTCATATGTAAAACCAGTAACTTACCAGATAGTGAAACTCTCTCACTGGCTTGTTGCTTGTGATGCTTAGCTCAAAAGGCTTCCCAGCCTAGGAAAAGCATATGATTCATATGGATGAGTATGGAAACCTGATGAGGAACTCGAACAGTTATCTTGGTAAGTTTTGTCTCAGATTGTACCTTTATATCCTGGTTCTTCATTTTAACCTGGAGAAAAGTCTGGCTGGGAGAGCTAAACACATCATAAACCCCTATGTCTGTCCTACTGCTGAGGAACTCTGCCTGTGAGACAATAGAAAACAAAGCTCTTAAACAGTGAAATCTCTGTGATGTTCACATAAATGGTACTGTGTACAAGAGCATGGTAGTCTTAATGGCAATACAGGACCACTTTACTGCTTGCTTTGGGTATCTGTTTTGGTTTTTCCCTCGCTATCTTGCTGCAATTAAGACCACATTTGGACAGGTCCTGTCACTTTCTTTCCAGCTTTAACATGAATACGAGGTAAGGAAAATAACAGTAGGTGATATAATCAGCTATTGGCAGGAAAACATATCACTGATCACAGCCCACTCAATATGGGGGGCAACACATTACAAACCAATACCTGAACTCTCAGAGTTTTTGTATCAGACAGGATTGGAAACTCAATATCAAATATTCCACTTTCTGGGACTGTGTAATTCAGGACATGGACTGTCAGATTTCTCTCCTCTGTTGCCTCATTCTCAAGGTGAGAAAGTGAAGAGTGGTGGAAAAGCAGGTCTGACTGTTGTGCAGTGATTGTGACAAGATTCTGCCTCTCTTCAGCTGTCAGCTGATTGCCATCAGAACGTGTCACCTTTAGCTAAAAACAAAACAGCAGAAAACACTCATTGAACAGCATAAAGCAAAAATGCACAAGGCATAACATGTTACAATATATCTGCACGCAGATCAAAAAACCAAGGGCAACCTCAGATTTCTCACACATCAATAACATTATTTTTAATCCCTTGTGAGCACAGCAGGTAGCAAGTCAGCTAAGAGCAAAACTATTCATAACTCCAAGGAGTAGAAAAGATAGCAAAAGTAAAGCAGATGGAACTGAAAGATGTTGCCTTTCAGGTCTCCCAATTACTCTCCTTGTTGAAAATGCTTGTCTCTCAGGCAAATTATATGTATCCTACCTACACCCTGAATATTTAAATTTATCACTTGTATCTCACCATCACAACAAAGGACAACCTAATATTACATTGTGTGCAGGAAAATGTGTCAGATGAGCAGAGATGGTGTCAAGTCAGATGTCTTTATGTCATCAAATGAGCTGAAGAGAAGACTTAAAATAGGCCCAAAATTGACAGTCTGCAACTTCTTCACTCCAGCATCCACCAATCAGCACTACAACTTACATCAACCTTTATTCCCGCATCCAAGCAGATTCTTATCCACAGTAAAACCATTCTCCTTCTGCATTACACAGCCCAGAAAATCAACTTCTACATTTAAAAGCACTGAACTAATGTCTCCCCCTGTCATTTTCCTATCCTTTGTCTGTAAAGCATACCAGATCTCCACTTACTAGTGGAGATCACTTCACACTGCTCAGGGAATACAACTGCTACCTTCTTCTCTGCTAGCTGCAAGCATTGCTAGATGCCTCAGCTACCTCTCTCTCAGCTCATCTTTGGAAGAGGAAGAAGAAGCAGTTCAGAGCTGGAGTCAAACTGGGATACTGGCAAGGAAAATGAAAAGAACAAAAACCAAAGACCCAACAGATCAGCCTAGCTGTGGTTTGAGTCAATCTACTCTGAAAGCGTATGTTCAGCCTATTTTACTGGTATTTAGGTCTGATTTCATAGAATCCTTTTGGTTGGAAGAGACCTTTAAGATTATCAAGTCCCACTGTTAACTCAGGTCACCATTAATACAGTAAAGGCTCAAGAATTGTGAAGTTGATACCCTTTCTCAAACACAATGCAGTGATGCAATGTGTAACCTCTGCTGAATGTAAAAATACTGAACACAGACTATGGACAGCATGAAGAACATAAAATGCTTCTATAGGAGAATCACAGCTAATATGATAAAGACAGAAAAAGGCAGAAAAGACACTTTCACTTCAGAGTAATGTGGTTTGATAAGTTTTAATGAATTTTCTAACAGCTGCTTAAGTATATATATATGCATTATATAAAGTATGTATCTGTGTATAGATATATATACATACTTCCACATACAAATATTGTTAGGAGGGTTGGAACCCAATAACTACTCTATTGTTTTAAAGCATAGTCACCTAATGGAAAACAATCAGCTAGAAACTGAAGAGATTTCTCTTCCATATGAATGCTGACAAACTATCCTCAAATATATCCTGTCAACGCTACAGCATTCCCTGACACTTTATCCTTTTCTAGAGCAAATGCCTCTAAGTTCAGTATTTGCCAATATGTACCATGAAAAAGAGACAACTGGAAAACAAATCTGTAAATTATTTAAAAATCTGAGGCAAACTTTGGCATCTAAGCAAAAACACAGAAGACGACACATTTGATTATGCACAGATCATAATAAAACAAATAAAAGAACTTACAGTAGCTATGAAGTTCAGAGAAGGTTTTATAACTCTAGAGTAGTCCATAAATTCAATAAAATAGTCACTTTGCTTTGGAAATACGATGGCACTTGAATTTTGGGAGACTCCTGTCAAATAAATTATATGTTTAGACAGCATACTTTTAAAATACATATTTCTTTAGCAGTAATACTATTTACCGCCCATGATTTTTAAAGAATTCTACCATATTTTTCACCACTTCCACTCCTATCACTCTTCATAATTCCATCGAAGGATCAGTAGAAAGGTGGTATATACTGGTGCTGGCCACCACACTGAATAAGCCATACCAGATATTGCTCTACTCCACGCAGACAATGACAGAATGACACAAGGAAAGAATTTATGAATCCCAAAATCAACCAACTTTACCTTGCCAGGGTTTCTACAGAAAGTCTGTAATGCAACCTAGTTTCTGGGACAGGCAGAAATTTTGTACAAATGATTTTTTCTAATATGCAAAGTGCAGTGGAACATGAACTCACAAAAAGGCTCAGTTTGGAAATAGCCAGTCTAAAAGAGGACAGACAGAGGACAACGTGGGGCCAGAGAACTCTTTCTACTGACGTGTTTTACAGACAAACAAGTAAGGTAGGTTTATGATTTAACTTTAGTTTGTAAGACTCAAGATAATGCTAGCAATTCTTTATGCCTGCTCTTCTCATGAAAAGTGATCCATCATTGACCTTAGCCCCTATCTGATCCTATTTCTTGGTTATTTAATAATCATTTAACACAGAACTGTATTCAACTGAGTTAAGAGCTGGTTCAACTATTTAATAGTTTACAGAACTGAAGCAATGGTTCACATAATACATTTTTTCAGATAATATATTTGCATATTGATAGTTCGTATTGCCATCAGCTTTTTGAGTGCTCCAAGCCCTTCCACAAAGCAGTAGGCTCTTCCAGCACCATCTACTCTTCGGATTTCTCTCAGAAGACACCACACAGCCACATACCTGTGAGCGACTCGGTGACCACCGCAATAATTTCTATTGGCTCCATGTAATCACTGTCACCTTGGTGCCACGACTGATCAGTGTTCAAGTTTTGCAACATAAGCTTGTTACAGGTTACATTCACAGATCCATTTATCTGCAACGTAAGAAGAAGGAAGAAGAAAAAAAAAAAAAGAAAAAAAATCACTGAGCCAGCAGAGACAAGGACACCTTTCCATCTACAACAGTTTATTTCTTAAGTCCTGTACCTCTCCACACATGCAGGTACTGTAGGGTCAACACCAGAAAATTATGAGCTCTGGACTTTATTTTTTGCTTTCAGTAACCATTTTTATTAAATCCAGTAAAATTTTATTACTTTTTAGAGTCAACAATGCCTTAAGAAGAAAGTTACTTTTTTTTTTTAATATCAAGAATTATCCACTTGTACAGGACCAACGCAGTGGTGCCCATGCTTTACAGAAAAATACAGTGAACAGGTCCCTGCCTGAGGATAGGGGTACACTCTATCCAACATCCCAGAGCTCAGAGTTTCTTTAGGCTTAGTGCTGCCAACTGCTGAAGTCAGCCAACAGAAAACAACAGGCACATTTAGCAGAAATTGAACCCATTTTAAACGTAGTCCACAGCTCAAAAGTAAAATGCTTGATTTTGCAAAAGGATGCCATGAATCTATCATCACTTTCAAGTCTTCAGATCAAAAGTACACGCCTTTTTAAATTTAGGTTAGAACTAGTACAGTAACTCCAATGTAATTACTAGGCAACCAGCAGGCCAAACACTTTGGTCTCTACCATGCTAGAGTTCCACCTGGACAATTGCAGTGGTCTCCTCTGGCCTTGTAACACAGGGCTGAGTGTGCAGGGGCACACACGGGGCCAGGGAGTGTTCCTGGGCACAGGTCCTCCATCACCTACGCTGCTACAGTGACTCCTGAGAAGTTTTTCTACCTGGGCCAGCTAGTACTTTCCATAATAGCTTTCAGACACAGTTCAAAGGACTGCAGCGGCCAAGTATCATTCCCAACCAGCAGTCTGAATGTAGACACTTTATTCTGGCAAACAAAGAGAGCCTAACACTATCCATGCAAGTCACTCCATAGACCATGCCAGATGAACTCAGAACTTCAGAAAGGTCCCTGGCATATTTAACCTACGAAAGGAGACACAGGCTTAAAGTCTACAATGCTACAAGCTGCCAACAGAAGACTCACCTCCATTGTTGTTGTTATATTTCTCTTGTTTGACCAGTAAGAGACAGAAAGGCAAGTGACTGTTACAGTTCCCTTCACTGGCTTTCCATATGTGTACCTGAAACACATCAGTCAAAGTCAAACAACACATCACCTCCAGGGCTTGGTCTCCTGAAGAGCTCTCAAGGTAAAAGATTCCACTAAAATACTTTTCCCTGGCCTCAAACGTGGCTAAAACACTTTTGTACTTTGAAACATGGAGTTTCCAATACTGAGACCAGTTTATTGACACCAAAGTCTGAAGCCCAAAACCTAGAGAAGATACACAGTGCTGCTCTTCCCTGCACATGAGCTTTATAAACCTATTATTATGGGGTGTACAATGTAGGAAAATTAACTATATTAAGCTAAGCTGGAAGCAAGTTATTGAATAGAATACTAATGTGGTATCATAACTAATACACCTTACAGTCAAAATGGGACGTGGGAAGTGCAAGTGCTTTGCTTCCCAAATGCTGTTAACACAAAATGAGAGATCTTAAGATATCTGTACTCAAATTATCTAGCAATCATGGTCCAAAGAAATCATGGCATTATTTTATGGCAAACAATTTGCAGTTGTGGCAAATCCGAAGACTCTAACACTCACTGCTTAGAATGCCATCGGCAACCTGCAGTCAATGAGCAGTAATAAAATTTAAAAATTGCACAAATATTTCCAAGTTATACATAAGAGAAACCATACATTATCAGATTCAGACAGAGAAAGGGGGAGAGGAACCCAAAATCTTTCTAATCCATCAGTAGTAATACATTTATATGTGATAATTTTAAGCACTTTAAATCATTATGAATTTGATTGGCAACCACTTAAGAAGTATCAAAGCTGGAAAGCAGAGAGAAAGAAACAACAAACAGCACAGTACAGGAAGAACTCTGACAATCTGCCTTGCACCTGGACTCAGTCTTTCCAAGGAGACCTAATTACAGTAATAAACTGCCATTAACCTTGAAATGATACTGCCATTGGGTAGCGTCCCTGTACTTAACAGAATCTAATAATACTCGAGAGATGAGAAAGAAAAAGGATTTTATGACATCTACAAATGTAAGGAACATATAAATTATTTGTATACAGAAGCAATATGCCTATAAAAACAATCACCAGGAATGAATTCATTCCCTATAAATAATTATGACCTGATTCAATTTCAGGCAATTCATTGGCATTCAAGTCTGGATTTATTGCAGCAGACAGGTACACTTTCCAATACCTTATGAGTATACCTAATGAAGGAGCCAAGTACCCTGTGGAAGAACAAAATGACTTAGGAAACCAAATTCACATTAGCATATAATGGATTCTAAAAGCAAAACAGAATGGGGGGGGGGTGAGGGGGAGGAAAGACGAAAATTTTTTTTTATAAAACCTGCCCCTTATAAGAAAACTAGATGGTTTATAGTATCAGGTTGCATTGCCTCTCGGAAAGGAAGCTTTTTCTCAAGAGTCAAAACAATTAATTTAAATAGCTTGCTAAACAATCATTTCTGCATTTCCCTTATAAATGGAGTGCTTGTTTAGAAGGTATGTATTTTATGGCATTAAATAACCCACAAAGGACCTTTTTATTTTTCAGCTCTTTTTGAATGGATCTATCAGGTAGTTCCATCTGGTTCTTATCTTCCCAAAATAAAGTTAATTTCTATTTAACATCAATGTATACACATTTTTTTTTGTCTAGATATTTGTTCAGCTGGAAAAAATAAAATATTATTTATACAATAGCCTCCAGTGAAGTCTCTTCTGAATTTCTCAAGAGTTTTTAATTCTTCACCCATTTACAGGTACAGGCATTATGACAGGTAGGAGAAGCCTATACTTCAAATCCACAATGTGTATAAACTGGATCAACAAGGATGTGCATAGAAGTTTGCATAATTTTCCAAGTAGTCTAATAGTTACTCTACCTACAGACCTTGACATGATAAGTTGGAGAGCACCATAAAGAGCCATAAGAAGAAAAAAATGCCTCTAAATATACATTATAAACAAAAGATACAATAAATTTTCTGAATATGGTAGCTAAAAATGTCTTGGCTATAATCTAGAAATACCTTTAGCAGACCCAAAAAAACCAACTAGAAGACTAACGATCTATGTAACATTATTACTACAAAATCCTAGAAACAGGTGATAACTAATTTTGACTAGAAGGCATTTTTTTAGCCTTCTAAATATAAGTTTTCACTTTGATACTTAGAGATTCACAATAGTTTTCTTAAGAGTGAGGGTGACAATGGTATTGATTATATACTTACTTTGCAGTGACAACACCAGTTACATCTTCCTCTCTCAAAGAGTAGTATAGTGGTGTTGATATCGTAACATCAAATTTTGGTAAAACTAAAAAAAAAAATTTCAGAAAGTATTACAAGAAATAACATAATTTTCTTTTGGGGGGTAATAAGATATACTATTAACCCAACCCTATGCATGCTCCAGACAAAGACATTTTGTTGACAGAACAACAGGCATCATAAAAGCAGCCTGCACACAAGCTTATAAGACTAAGTATAAAACATTTAATTTATTCAGCCTCTTCAGAATCATCAGCAAGCTTCATGATCAGACACTACACAGATATTTTAGGATGAACACATTGTCTGCACAATCCTGGAAAAATAGAGAAAATAATTGCATCTGATAAGCTAAAGATAAGAATTTTTAAGATTGTGTAACATCCAGAAACACAGTAGTAGGTCATTAAAACTACTAGAGATAAACAGGGCAGATGATAAGATGATGTTTTTCCCAGGACACAAAGTCAGCCTCAGAGAAGCATGAGATTTAGAAATTAGACTTTCTGTGAATATTCAGCAGGTTCATGCTAGCCAAGGGAAGCTAGTCTAAATTAATGGAGAATCAACTACCAATTTTGGTCACTGCTAAATGCCCTTAAGTAACACTTACCATATTCCATCACTTTAAATCTTTGATGATGAACTTGACCCTATTAAAAAAAAATTCATATGAGAAAATACATACAATTTTGGTTAAATTGGCGAGTTTAATAGACCTTCTAGGCCAAATCCCACCCATATTCAAGCTAAATTACAATGTCTAACATGATCTGATCTAAAATCACAGCTCAATCATTATCAGCTCCTGTCATGGAGCTTCTATAGGAACTAGTAGTATGTATTTGCACCACAGAAGGACACAGAAGCTCACATGAAGCTGATTCCAAGTAGATATAATTAAAAGCTTGTTGAGCTTCAAAATCTGTAGACATTGACATATGGCTGGTTTCTGTATATGAAAAACACTTAACAAATATCTCAGCTAGCTAGCATAAAACTACGTAGTATAAGTACCCACAATCATTATGATGAACTGACCTACCAGCAGTATCTTTACTAGCTCATTTAAAATTAACTGAAGTATCTCTATACAAAAGAGAAGCTCCCACAGTGTCTATCTAAAGAACAAGATCATTTCAAAAGCATCTATAATCTTAAGGTTCTTCATCTACTCAAAAGGCAGCTAAAATTTTGTTATAGTCTACAGTGCATACGTACTTCAGCAGAGGTACTCGAGTTATATCTTCCTCTCTTGTTTATTTGTTAGTTAAAAATCAATGGAAGAAATAAACTATACTATATATTGTTATTTGTGTTCTCTTCTATTTTCCTGGTTTTGCAATTTCTTTCTATTTCCTGATTTTCCTCAGGAGGGTATCTGAAAGCATATTCTGCCATATCTTGACATGTGATGCATCAGGCTATATATGACACATCATTAAGAAATTAATTTTAAAGATTTTTTTCACTCTCAACATTAAAAATTCAACAGCTATTTTTGTTCTTCAGTAAAATAACTGTTGACCAACAAGTCACTGTAGTCAGCCACATAAATTTTGGTTTTTGTTCTCTTACTTGATTGTTCTTCCTTGATAAAGTGTAACTCAAGTTGTACCAAAGGAGGTTTAAATTGGATATTAGGAAAAAATTCTTCACCGAAAGGGTTGTCAAGCACTGGAACAGGCTGCCCAGGGAAGCGGTGGAGTCACCATCCTGGGAAGTATTTAAAAAAATATGTAGATGTGGTGCTTAGGGGCATGGTTTAGTGGTGGATCTGGCAGTACTGGGTTAGTGATTTGACTAGACGATCTTAAAGGTCTTTTCCAACCTAAATGATTCTGATTGTACGACTCTATGATTCTGACCAAACATGTACATCATTTGTCTGCAATCCTATACCCCTTATTCAATGATTTTTTTACAGCATCATACCAAAAGCTGCCATCAACAGGGAAATGGTATGAGGTGATTTACCAGCAGCACCCAGAACTAGAGCTCTGAATCTCAGATGATCTGATTGACACAGGGCTTACACTGAAGCAATGATTTTCCAAGAGGAAAATCAGAGCTCAGCTGGACTGGAAGAACAGGCTGAGAAACTGAAGAAGCCTCCGCCACTTCCGAAAGGACAGGAAGGGAGAGGCTCCTTTTAAAAGCCTATTTTACCTCTTCACTAAGAGTCTTCTGAGAAATACAGGAAAGATGAAGACAGACAACAGCCTGTCACTAGGAGTGGCTGTTTTGAAAGGTTAATATTGCCAGCTGCTGCTCAATTGCATGATGAGGTTATGTTAATGTGAAGCTCAGAAGTCTGATTACTTTGATTATTCTGGAGAACAGAGACACCACAAGTTATCATATATGCTGGAGTATCTAAGTGAACATGGTTTGAAATGTGGAATAAAGGAGACTGAATATGAATAACCAATTGTCAGGTAGCATCAAGATTTGTCAGATGGGAATGAGTGTCTGTGGCAAGAGAGAATAAACTGAGAACTCCTGTGGGAAAAACCCTAGGATAAGGAGCCAAGCTGGAAATAATTATAATGGATCTCTTTTCCCTGATTAATGACTTTGCAAATTAGGCATGTCAAATCAAGCCCCTTATATTTCTATATCTATACTTTTCCTAGTAAGAGACTTCTATCAAAGTAAAAATCAGATTGCTACCAACTTCATGACTAAGAGACTAGTGCTGTTGGCTGCACCTTCTCTAAAATGACAACTTTTATGACAGAAAGCAAGCTGTGCTTCACAGTGCAGGTAAAGGAAAAGACCCTATGAGATCATCCTGACGATTTGAACACAAAGCCAGATTTCCCACTAACACACACTTTTCAGCTAAACTGGTTAGGAATAGGACAAGTAACAGCACTTCAACCACTCCATGTCATTTCAGCTCCTCAGGGCAGGGCTGTCTCTCTGGCAAATATTTTTAAGTATTTTGGAGTGGAAGTTGTTAAGCCAGTTTCCAGGAGTGGTGGCTTCTGAGACAAGCAGTTAGTTAGATGTAATCCCTATTTTTTTTTTTAAGATAGTAAAACAACACATGCCTGTTTCCAGAGCTGCTTTATTCTAGTATAGTTTTTGTCTTCTACACCTCCTGCTTCTTGAATACACCCTTCCAAACTATTATAATTTCTTAAACTGTAAAACATGTATTACATACTATGCACATTGCTCCAGAGTATTAAGAAAAAAGTGACAAAAAGAGATCCATGTAAGTATTCTGAGATCATGAGAATGATGGAGCCTTTCTGCAGTTGAGCTTTAGATGCTGTGGATCCTGACATCTAAGAATCACTAACAACTACAGCCCAGATTTTGCTCTGTTGTGATGAACTTCAAAATCTGTTTGAAGTCATTGAGTCTACAACAAGTGAAATCACAGGAATTTTTCCCCCCAATTTTTTTCTTCTTCTTTGGCAGCTGAAAGTCCCTGGAACACATCTGGTCTAGGTCCATTTTCTTATTTGTTTCTGATATTTACATGCATTAACATGCGTTATAGCACCAGGAAAGACTCTGGGTGTGGTCTCAGGCCTTTGGCCTGAAAAAGTGCAGCGCTGCTACCGGCTGAGCTCCTGTGCTCCCACCATCTCACAGCCTGGGTCAGAAACACTCCTCTGATTCTGCTTTGCAGCTAAATAGAATAGATTTTTATTCAGACAGAATTAACAGAAGTATTTCATGATCACTTTCATGCTTTATTTTCAAATGCAGGAAATAAACCCCAAAAATAAAATTCTATATGAATACCCAAACTTGTGTTCACATTCACCAGTACAGTCTCCAGAAACTGAGTCCCACCAATGTCACCAATGCTCACACTATCAGATCCTGCTTAACTATCGGTGCTCATTTGCAAATACACAGCCAATTCCAAAGGTTTTATATACAGTGTGATTTTGAAGGAAGGTGACATTTTTTAAGTATGCTGTATGCAACCTCAAACTCAACAGATCAAGTATGAAATCTGTAGCTGATCTAGCAGTAAAACTTCACAGAATTCACTGTGGATACACTGTTACATACCTAAACCCTCAAAAGTTAAAAAAATCAAAGTGCAAAGTACGTAACTCCAGTTGATTTTGAAAGTTGCTTTATAGCTGAAGTTTTTAAAAACATATAATACTCTTCAAAGATATTTTGGAAAGCCCTCAATGCACCTGAAACATTACTATTCTTCAATATTTGATCATAAATTTCCAAATAACTTCTATAAATCAGATTACGAAATGCCTTATAACTGGGAACAATTTCTGGTTGGAGATGCCTACTACCAAAACACAGCAACTAGAAGCCTTTCAGCAACAGGCTCCACAACAGGAAATATAAGATATCCAACTAAAATACAAGGTGAAGACTTGGGAATCAGCCTGTAATTACTCTGTCTTGAATTTTCTTAGAACAGCTGTACTAACACCTGAACTCTTACTACAAAGTACTACAGGATGTTTAAAAGCAGCAAGCAGCCAGAACCTGATTTAAAACAGGATTCAGAGGCAGTACTTCCAGGAATCCAAACTCAGTACACTTGGAAACTGATCTGTAACCACTAGAAGTGAAATGTTATTTACTGACTTAACAACACTCTTTAAAGACAAGAGAGGAAACCTGAGATAGAAAGGCTGCACAGCTGACTAACTAGAAATCTCAGGTTGTAGAATCAGGATAGCCAGGTCATGTGAAGGCCAGCCTATTTTTGCCACCTGAAGATGTTCCTAAAGACCTCAGTAGATCCATAAGCTGCACTGGATGTCATGCAGACCCAGCAGCTCCAGTTAAGAATAGGTAGGCATATCTATTAAAAATGCCAGACAGATACTAAGTATTCCTCAGCAGTAAATCCAAGTTCTCAGTGACCTCTGTCATAAGGAAGGGATTGGTGAATCTATGCAACTTTATATATGACGCAGAAAAATCCTATACCTCCTTTGGTCAGCAGAACAGCTTCAGAACAGCAAGGCCTATCTGCTCAGAGTGATCCACATGGGTCACTCACTACCATTCACTGAACACCAACCAAATCTCCACCACATCATCAACACAGAGGCATCCACACATCTTAAACTTCGAACTGAATCTCATCCCATATGACCTCCTATTTCAGGGCATATGCTCACTTGTAACTAAGAGAATCAAAAAGAGTTTCTCATCAGAAAAGTTCTCTTCCTTTTCTCTGCAAGGTTTCTTGCAGGTTTCACTAATCCAATGGTATGACATGCTGTTAGAAAAATAACAGTCTGTGAGACAACCCACTAACACAGCCCTTGTGTAATATTGCAATAGTTATTTTATATACTCTCCATATCATAGCCTTATCCAATGTAAGATGCTGTGTAGGCACATGCTCCAGAAAAAATGCATATTGCTTTGTCAATATATCCTTTTAACATAGAATTTGAAAATTAAAGCAAAGCAGGTGAAGGATGGAGGAAAAGGGGTCTGGAAGCAAACAAGGCAAGTTTCTATGTGTGGGGCTTGGGGTTGCTGTTTATTCCTACGGGATAAACATTGTAAGAATAGCCAGGGTTTTCTGGAACCCAAAGCCTACAATTTTTTTAAAATGTAACATACTGTTCTTTTTCTCCTCTATTTTAATTTTCAGTTCAAAGATTTTTATTGTCAGAAGGAGCCATTTAGGTTGACCTAAAGGTTTGGTTACCCTAGTATTCAGCTGCTCCAGCAATGTGCATTATTATAATGCATCTTCTAAAAAGCAACCATTCCTGATGCTAAACTATCAGGTAGTATAGAAGCCCTCACATCCATTTTTTTAAGTTGTTCCAGTGATTAAGAACCTCATGGATAAAAGTCATATATATGCCAAAGAGAATTTGTCAGGTTTCAATTTCTATTAGTTGGTTCATATTATGTCTTTCTCCATTAGATTAAAAGCCTTTTAAAACCTGTAACAGCACTGATAGATTGTAATCAATAAATCCATTGATGCATCTGATGCCTTGATATACAGTCAATAGATGGGACTTTTGCAGTTTCCCACAGTGGAGCTTTCTTCCCCGGTTTCAACTGCAAACTCTGTCAACAGTTTGTATTAGAAATACCCTGGGTGAGCACCGATTTCCAAAAAAACAACCCACCCTTCTTTGACAAACCTTACACACATTGCTGTTCTTCATTAGGATTTTGTACAATGAAAAGCCCTTACAAAAATCTATCATACCAGTGAATCTACCTTATTAGCCAAACCCATAATAGCCTTAAAGAACTAAATTCTTTACCAGTGGAATCCAAAATCACCTTTGTCATTGTTTTTCTCATGTGTATTGGGTCTGGCTGAGCTGATTTTCCCCATACAGCCCTCATGGTGCAGTACCGGGAGCTAGAAGGGTGTTGATACCACACCGGTGTTGTGACTGGCAGTGCTCACACAGCACCAAGGCCCCTTCCAACATTCTCCCCAGAGGGATGGCGGGGGACAGAGGGTGACAAGATCTGGGAGGGGATACAATCCGGACAGCCAACCCAAGCTGACCAATAGGATATTCCATACCATATGACATCAGCTCAACTATAAAGGGAGGGGGCAGGAGGAGGACGGGAGAACATTTGTCAGGAAGACACTTGTCCTCCAAGCAACTGCTCCGCGTTCTGGCGCCCTGCTTCCCAGGACAGGCCCGACACCACCTGAGGATGGGAAGTAGAGAGTAACAGCTTTGCTTGCTTTTGCTTCATGCGCATGTGGCCTTGCTTTTTTTTTCTGCTGTTCATTAAAACTGCTTTTATTGTAACCCGCAGGTTCTTCCCATCTTATTCTCTCCCTGCTTGCCCTGCTGACAGAGGTAGGGGGCGGGGGAGTGATAGAAGGGCTTGGTGGGCATCTGGTGCCCAGCCAAGGTAAACCCACCACATCATGCCAAATGGCAGGTCTATAGTTTCCCATGTTATTTCACTTACTCTTTTCTGTTAAGGACATGCATCTTCTGATCATCATCTCAAATCTTCCCACACTAAGATTCATTTAACCACTCAGGGCCATCATCCCTATTAAATGTTTCCCCCTCTGCCACATAATTACCATTTCCTCATATTACTGGGCTCTGCCACTGCTGGATTTCTTTTGTTTCTAGAAAACTTTAAAAACCCTTTCATAGTTTTATTAACAATCAAGTTTTCCTTGGGATCTTTACATTTCCTACAAATATGCAAGCATTCAGCCTTTCATTTATACTGATAACCGTCTCCTAGTTCCTGTTTTTTCCACTTTCCCTAAGAAACTGCAGTGTTTCTTAAACATTAAGAGTTTCCTCTGTCAATGAAAAAAACAATTTCACTTCTGTTCTGCCCAAGTTTATCTTTGCCCAAGAGAGGACTTTATTATAGGTATCAAAAACATTTTGCAATACTTTCCACCTTGAATTATCTCCTGCAACAATGGTGAACAGAGAAAGATATCCTAGAGTGATAAACATTATCCCTGCCCCTGGATATTCTTCATGCCACTGAAGCATTTAGAGCTCTATTAAGAACCACAAACACTCTATGTTAAAACCCTAAATTTTAAAAATTTAATAGTATGGAAAAATAGATGAAAATATGATAAAGACAACCTAGGAAATGTTGTACCCCAGTAGATCTAACGTGAAGGCCAACGTCCAGCCAGGGTTCAATACCTAGAGAACAGCACCAGCCAGGGTACAAGCAGTGACACTGTGCCAGCTCAGTCTTCGGGGTTTTCTGGTTAACAGTTCTTAATGGAGTGTACTTCTGTGCATTTGTCCAGACATTTTTGATTCCACCTGAGTTTTCAGTACTCACAACACTCACCAGTGCTGTGCTTCACAGCTCAGTTACGCTGTTTTAATTATTTTGAAATTGCATTTCACCTCCTTCACCTGGTGTCTTCTACCTATGTATTGGAAGAGACAGTGAACAAAATGTTCCCTATTTACTTACTACTTGTTACTCATGACTTGAGAGACACTCCCACCTTGTCAGATGTTTTCAAGGCTCATTAACCTGTAGTAGTACTTAATGACTAAAATTTAGAGTACCGTTGTCTATAGTCTACTAAGATTTCACTTCACTTGTCTGTTTTCTCACTGCTGTTTCTTTAGCCCAAATGAATCTATAACGCATTTTTCTTTCAATTTTATGTTGTTTTTTTTTTCCTTTTCTTTTTGGCTTTATTTCAGGAGGGAGTGGCACTCCTATTCAGATCCTGAAAATAGCTGCTGCAGTTCCTTCAGCAGTGTCCTCCTGACTTCAGGATTACTCAAAACTTCACAGAAAGCCTAAACAAAATTTCACAAACACTTTTTCACCTGGTCAGCAAGCTGTTGAAGGAGCCCACCGTCATCAGCCTTTGTTCCTGTGTCTTTGCCAGACTTCCCCACCTCCTGAAAAGCACCTACACAGCTGTGAGTGGGGCTCTGCTGTCAACCAGATCAGTGAAGTGGTCTGGGTTAGGCAAAGAAAAATACAGAGATGCTTTTCAATCTGGGTCACCTCTCCAGCGCACTTGAGAGCTCAGCTTTACTACAGCTGCCTCAGCGTGACTGAAAACCTATCAAACAGCAGCATAGGGATGGGAAAGAAAGACTGAGCACAGGGACAAGGGCAGGAGCAAATTAAAACATTTTTCCTATCAAAGACAACAGTAGCAACTTCACACCCACATGAGAACCTGTTCAAAAAATCCAGTCATGACACTCCCTTGAGCACCACCCTAATCTACCTCAGCCTATAGAAATCTATAGCGCATGTAACTGGTACTAGTAAAGTAATACATGATCACAAAAGGTTTTCTGATTTATACTCCACCATCTCCCTCATTAGGGAATGTTAAGCAAACCTATTTGTACTTGCTAAATGTCTCTGAACAGCCACGGCAAGCCAAGTCAGAAATGCGGTTCCCAAATTACTGGCATCTAAAGCATGCTGAATAAACCTGACACACAGAGTTTTGAACAGCTAAACCTCCAGCTATTTTTGCAACTTATCCCATGGTGTATGAGTGTACAGCTTAAAGGATTGGGCTGATAGAACTATTACCAAAAGCAACATGCAAACTAGATCATACCAGTTTTGTTATGCAATAGTTCTGCTTTGCTATTCATCCGTTCTATTTTGCACAGTTATTTTTTTCTCAGTAACTCCTCGGTCATTGTGAATTGCTGAAACATCTCTAAAACTAGGCAGAGATTTGTAAATAGCCTTTGATTCCACACCCCAAGAGACAGTGACTGGCACAGCAGGGCACAATGAATTTCTGTATATTCACTTACAAAATAAACATAAGGGTGTTTCACTTAAAAAAAAATATAAAAATAGTACTCTGTAAGATCTTTCTTTTATATTAAAACCCACACTTTTAAAATAACATTTGTACTTTTGAATCAAAACACAGACCTTTGGATAAAATACGTATGCTTTCTTTATATCTTTCCTTACAAACCCATACACTACTGAAAATCTTCTGAGGCTGGCATAATATCTTGAGTTTACCATGAGGAAAGGATTTCTTACTTCATGGTCCATGCTTACTTCTGGGTTTGCTTCACCAAAGTAAACACAATTTTATTCACATCTATCAGCAGAAATGAAATGTCTCTGTGATTTGGCAACGTTAATACTCACGTTCACTTCCACCTCTATGGACCAGTCTCCTAGGGGAGGGTTCATTGATAACTGAAATTTTTTGGAAACTACACCCAAATCACCCTCCTCCATCAACCACTGCTGAATCAATTTCTTCCGAGGGTCCTAGGAGAAAAATCAGGCTGCATGTTAAATGCCAGTGGTCTTCCTAGCAAGGTTTAGGTAGCAGTAGTAGCAAATCATACATTTATATGATCTTTGTCACCTGAAGTTGGAACATACGACAAATTCCAGTGTATAACTAGATTCATGTAGATACTTACTCGAAAACATATATTCAGAGACGCTTTGTAAGGTTTGAGATCAGGATAGACAGTGACAATTCGAAACATTATGTCTTGTCCTGGTTTATACATAGATTTATCAGTCTGGATGAATACAGAGATGCTCTTTGGCATGTACATCAAGCTGGTACGGTTAGAGAAGATGCGCCGGCCCTCAGCATGGCCTTCCACCAGTAACTCATAGTTCCCAGAAGGGCTGTTCAAAGGCAGCTAAAAAGAAAACAGTGGCTCCCCGTTAACTATCCAAAATATTCTTGAACATATTATTCCAAAAACATTTGACATAAAGATCTGACATATTCCTGAACACGTCAACTTCATGTAAATTCTCAAAAAGAGAAAGAGGATTTCAGGGCTTTAAAGTGTCATTTCAATAATTACCTGTAAACATATTAGCAGAAGCATCTTTTCACATATTAGCATCTAGTTTTCAGTAGTAATCAGGTTTTCAATCATGTAAGTATCTATGTATTCATACACCATTCATGGACTCACACACACATTGTGCTCTCTCTTTTCACAGTTATTCAGAAATTTCTAGGGTTTGATTTTGGGGGCTATTTTTTATGTGTGTGTGACTTCATATTTTGGTACAGCATTTTTCAAAAATAAAAGAGCTGAAGAAGCTAAATGTGGGCAAGATGAGTAGGACAGTAAGAAAATTTTGCATTTCTTTTTACAAGCTTTAGCTTCATGTCCTATGGAGTAGATAAAGCAAATTCAGAATGAAGATTTCGTGAGGTGATGTACTGTTTTTCAACAGAAATCTCACTGATTTTGTCTCATTTCAGTTTAATGATTCATAATTACAGTAATATTGTGACTCACCTAGGAAGTAAAATAATTGTTCTTCCCAAAATATTAAGGAATAAAAGGACATTTTATATTATTAACTTATTTAAGATAGAAATTGAAGGCTCCTTCAGTGCTGGCAATAAACACAAAGAGATACCATTGCAAGAAAATTTAGAACATGAAAGATGAGAACAACCATACACAGGTCTCTCTCTGTGTCTCTCCAGTGGACAGAGGAAATCTGGAGCTCATAATTCAGATGCATCAGTTCACTTCCTGAAGCTAGGTGGGAGGAATTCCAGCCACAGGGGTCAAAAGGCTCAAAGCAGAGCTGCTGCAGCACACGGGAATTTCACCTAGAGCAGAGCCTACACAGGGCTGACTGTGAATGACCCCAGGGACATCCCATCCCAGATGCCAGCTTCTGAATCGCTGTCTGCTTAGGAGTGTCTCTTTGAAGAAGGAAAAGGGTTTTAAACACACAGCTTGTTCCAACAAGTAGCCCTGCTAAAAAGCTTAAGAGTCACATGCTTCTGTTTGCAGTTACAACAATAAATCTGGGGTAAAACCTCTGCAGTCAGGACAACTAAAACAGACAAGCTTGCATTTTTGAAGCACAACATATGGAAATGAAGCACTCCTCTTGCACCAGTAATGAAAATTACAGCTGTTAACTCACCAGGCACAGCACTTCCAAAGTATCCTACCAAGCTCTATAATGAAAGGCTGTTGTGCTGTCAAAACTCCTTTTAAGTGAGCACAGTGAGGTAACGGAAATGCCCAAACAAGAAAAAATGTCACAAGATAACAAATGAGGTAGATGCAAATGTGTTTATTGAATACTTTTCTGTGTGTTTACCTACGAAGAGGAATCAATTACAACTTCATCCCTCTCTGTTGACTTTCCATTTTTAAAAACAAGCCAGGTAAAGAAATCAGGAAGGGGAAAAATAAACAGGGTCTCTTTTTCACTCATGAGCAAGCGTATGATGACACAGGAAGAGGAAATCCCCCCTTCAAAATCTGGATTTATATAACTAAATTTTAGGTGCAAAGCTCTACACTGAAACTGATTCTGCATTTTCCTCAACTGCAGATTTTTGTACATACACTGCCAAGAACATATGATTCACATATTTCAACACTCTCCAACTTCCATGACAAGTACTCTGGAATATATTGAATAGGAGGAAGTCTTAGTTACTGCATTTATCAACTACTACCTCAAAATTAATCAATTAGTGATTATTACGATTTATTACAGAAGGTGTTTTCCCTAAAAAGCTGACAGGATTCCCTACAAGAAGTCCAGGAAACATTATAAATATGTAAATCAAAATATGGGGAAAATAAGCTTGTTTTGTCTCATCATAGCAGTGAATTGTGCTCTTACAGAAATCTTTTAATATTTTTGCAAGGATTGTTTCTTATTTTTTCTTTAAAAGTCTATAAACAACATTTAGAGACCCCATATATTTTTCCGTATCTTTTTCCTATCAAGAATAATGATACATAGCATGGGTTGCTCCCTTGATTTTTATACTTTTTATATTTCAAAAGGTCTTTCTTTCCTGCAACATAGTGACAAAACTGCCTTTTGTACCTTACTCATGTAAAAACCAGAGACAATGAAGCCTGCATTGCCACAGCAGTGTATTAGGACAGCTGAGGTACAAAGTAACCCACCTTCTGGTTCAGGCATCTGTATTAAGAGACCTCACTAACTCACCACCTCTGGAAGGTCACTGCTACAAGAACAGTAACTACCTCAGTGTAACCAATTCCTTCTCTAAAGGGTTGTTTCTCAACCCAAACATGAGAAAGGCAGCTTTTAACAGTAGGTAGTAGGAACTTGCTGTAAAAACATTTTTTCTTAGTCAATACAAGCCCCCCCGCTCCAGGTGAATGGTATTACTATCTCCATTCTGGCACTCCTAACTTCAGAGAGAAAAAGCCCATCTCACATACTTCTCCTGACCACACCAGCCACCGCCATGAGCGCCTCAGACAAGGAAGTTACTGTTTCCTCTGGAAAAGGTGACAGCTGAAACCAGAAAACATTACCCACCTTCTGCTACCAGCCAACTGCACTTTGGGAAAAACATAAGTCTACTGTGGCTACACAAGTGAAAAAAATACCTTATTATTAAAAAATAAGTCAGTTTTCATCACCTCAGATAGTGGCAAGAGAGGGAGGAATTCATCTCACCTAGTTTTAGCTGCTTGAACACTTTAAGACCTGGCCAGATTATATTAAGAAACTTGTTAATTTAATCTTTTTGTGTTTTTTTTTTTAACTGAATTTTCTATGTTTGCTAATTCAAACAGATGCATCTCAAGCTTCATCATGTTGAACTGCTTATTGTCATTGATTTTCCACCTACTAAACATTTCCAGATTATTTTACTAGACATACAGTTATTTCCGATCAGAATTTAAACCCACTGAATTTTAGGGATACTCAGACTTAAATGAGTTTAAAAAGATAAAGACTTTAGTAAAAACTTTTTTCCTGACACAAATACATACTTATTTAGATCAGTATTTCGAGATGAATATCCAGGGTTATAAATTCAGGATTCATACTCAACACAATTCAATATTATAAATTTTTGCTGACTAGTTAGCTTATTATGTACTTTCACTGAACATGCACTTCCAAATCTTTAAAAAGCCTGTGCATAAATACATATTTATGTTATTATTTCTCAGTTATTGCTTTGCAGAATCCTTTCAGTTCTACTTAGCCCTCATGCTGTGTCTGAAATAGAGATGTAGGTATCAGCCACTCAAAAAAACCACAGAGCAAAGTTCTGTGTTCAAGTTTTATGACAGCTTGTGCTGATGCTGGAAGTCAGCTCCCAAATCCTATAATTACTTGTAGCAAGCCGCAGAGCACTTGATCTGAAAACGCCTTGGCTTATTGGTCAATAAATACACTCATCTGAGACTGCGAAAATAGCTAGGATCACATACAAAATACATCATCTCATCAACATCAACTGATGAAAAGTTACAGATAATCAACATTTTCTGAGGAAGGAGGAAAGGAAAGAAATACTTACTACTGGAAGAACAAGAGTCCCAAAGGAATCTGAATAAAAAAGAAGAAATACCACACTGTCAGAAACCTTATAAGAATTTACCAAAACATTATCAGGTTAATCAGAAGAGCACCGCTCCATCCCCATGCCCACAGTGCCTGTAATACGCATAAGACAACTGAATTCCAGCTATTCTGGAGGGTATGTGGACCATCCAGTCAACACACATGCAATGGCTGCAATGGGGTGGCCAGCATGCACACATTTATCATCCAGCTGATTGCTGCCAAACATCATCTGGACATGAACCTAAAAAATATACAGCCTGGAGCAACTGCGGCATTAGTCAGTATTGACAGATTGTGTTTATACTTCATTCTCATTCCCTGCATTTCTTCTCCCCAAGTCCTGTCAAAACCACTATCAGCCATCATTAGGTTATAGGATAACCTAATGGGATACCTCTGCAGAAACATGAAGGATCATAAAGGAAGGAGGGCAGGTGAGGGAACTCCAATAACACGCAGCCCTATCCTAGTAGAGCACTCAGCTTTTCACATACCCATCACCACAAGCCCAAAGGCACACCAGTAGAGGGAAGCCCAGTAGCTCACTCAGAGACACAAACCCCCCAGAATCAGGCTACCAGATTCAGCAACTCCCTAACAATCACTACCATCTCAGATCTGCTAAAATAACCAGCCAGAGCAGAACAGCCCCAAAAAACTGAAATGCAGTTCTCCACTTAAATAGTCTGAGGGTGCCAACAGTGCCACTGTTGAGGGTGCCACTGGCGGCTACTTGAACAAGGAGGGTACAGTTTGGCACTGCTGACCTTGAGAACAACTCCCTTCTCAGATACCACTGCCCTAAGACCAAAGCATCCCTCTGCTTCTGCAAAGAATTTGATTCTGCAACTCCTTCATATGTAAGGGAAACCCAGGACATTTTGTGTAATCTCCTCTGCAGTTTAGTAGGTAACTACTTTTTCTAGTCATTTTTATCAACGTTAACAACTTTTCTGGAAGGAATAAGAAAGGAAAAGACTTTCAACTAAATGTTACTAGAAAAAGTCAAAACAGCAAAAAACTGCCTTAATCCTGGCCATTTCCGCAAGTGGTAACCTCCTACCTGGTGGTTTCACTGCTATGAAACTAAGGCAGGAACATGGCAGCTATGTCTATGCTGAGCCTTTAGCCCTCCAACAAAACAAAACTGCTTCTTCGCTGGGCACTGGCTCCCAGCTTCCCCTTCACCAGATACATCTACTCCACCCCTTTCTCCCTTACATGGTTGGTGGAAGATGTGCACTACTTTTTGCAGGGCTGCAAAAGTACGAACTCTACAGGAACATTACTTCTTTGTTTAATGGGGGCTGATGTCCATGTTCTCCACTTGAACATTTTCATGTAGACTGAAACACCTTTACAATCTATTCAATC
The DNA here is from genome assembly GCA_013401335.1 of Brachypteracias leptosomus. Taxonomy (NCBI): domain Eukaryota; kingdom Metazoa; phylum Chordata; class Aves; order Coraciiformes; family Brachypteraciidae; genus Brachypteracias; species Brachypteracias leptosomus. The sequence continues at coordinate 30,649 of VYZX01028643.1, read as the reverse complement.
CTCTACTCCACCGATGTTATTATTGTCCATTGCTTCTACAGCTCAGATAAAGGCTAAAATTTTCAAAACCATGCACTGGAATCACCACCCTTAAGTGAAGAGGCACCCAGAATTAACCATCCTCACTGCATTATATCACCATGAGAAAAAGTAGCCGACATATTAATGTATGTGAGTTGACATAACTTATTATTTTAACTATTTCATATGATGTGGCCTCAGATATTTTTAGAATCCAAATAAAGGCACTGTTAAGCTCTTGGATATCATTCCATCATCAAGGTGTTAGTGCCATAGCTTTTAATTATGTAATATATTAGAACAGAATAAGAATATTTCAACTGGAAGGGGCCTACAATGAACATCTAGTCCAACTACCTGATCAATTCAGGGCTGACCAAAAGTTAAAGCATGTCATTAAGGACATTGTCCAAATGTCTCTTAAACACTGACAGACTTGGGGCATCAACCATCTCTCTAGGAAGTGTGGTCCAGTGTTTGACCACATTTTCAGTAAATAAATGCTTCCTAATAATTAAGTCCAAACCTCCTCTCATGAATCATTCCCACATGTCCTATCACTGGATACCAGGAAGAAGAGATAAACACCTCCCTTTCTACCTCCCCTCCTCAGGAAGCTGTAGAGAACAATGAGGTCACCCCTCAGACTCCTTTTCTCCAGACTACACAAATCCAAAGCCCTGAGTTGTTCCTGATAGGACATTCCTTCCAGCCTTTTCACCAGCTTTGTTGCCCTCCTCTGGACACATTCAAGGACCTCCACAACCTTCTTAAATTGTGGGGCCCAGAACTGCACACAGCACTCCAGGTGAAGCTGCTCCAATGCCAAATAGAGTGGGATAATCACCTTTCTTGATAAGCTGGTTATGCTGTGCTTGATACACCCCAGGATGAGGTTTGTCCTCTTGGCTGCCAGAGCACACTGCTGACTCATCTTGACTCATATTGCCTTTTTCTGATTCTGTTCAGTTAAGACGTTTTTTACACCTCCTAAAAAGCCATGGGTTTATACCTAACTTTTACTCATTTGTTTCATGGATTAAGCAAACAAAAATTAATTAATTTTATTTATGGCCTTCTTAATCCTAAACATAAAAGCATTCCAAGATGGACTGAACACAAGTTATCCTGGCTGCTGCCAGCGTGCTAAAGGAAAAATCCTGTCCTGCATGTACTATTTAAATTATAACCCAAGTTAAACCAAATGACTCACATCCCACAGACGAAGTTTGTGGATAGCACACTCCAGTACTTCATTCTAGTATTCAGAAGCTTAATGGGGATGGGTGGCATTGGGCCCTAAGCAACACAGTTTTTTCCACAACATGCTTATGCTACTGTTAAAGCCACAATCTTTTTTCTTATCTCTCTTTCCTCTTCACTAAAGAAGCAGCCCATGCAGTCATTGACTCTGAGCAACCCCACTGGCCTTTGAGGTTTTCCACAGTCAAGAGGCTCAGGCAAAATACACACTTCTTTTCTCAGTAGCCAGTGGAGAGGGCACCATGCCCCACTGCACAGTGGCAGGGAGCCCTATGCTTGGCCAAACTTGCTTGGCACACAGGGCTACAGGGCAACCACCAGCTACAGCAGGGGAATTACACAGTCCTGATGAGTACCTGATCCATAGGCAATGTAAATCCCTCTCAGCTTGCTGATACATTTACTCCTAACACCTACCCAAAGAACTCCATGCCCAATCAATCACACTAAAAGAGACATCATTTAGCTAAAGGAAACTTGTGCCTTTCTAACTGAGGACAGACTGAGTTACTGCTAACTAAGAAGAAATTTTTTAAGGGTTTATGAAATTTCACTGGTAAAGAAGGCTGGATGCAGGGTAACTAGCAACAACAGAGATGGAATAAAACTACTTCCTGAAATTTCTCTCAGTTGTACACTAAAAGCCTAACCCTTCTCTAGTTCCCATCCCTCTGTGAAATAAGGCTGTGCTAAAGCTGAGTTCTGTACGACCACAGCCCATCACACTGTATCACCAGAAAAACAAAAACACAAACAAAAAACCCTTTGTCACCTGCTGGTATTGGTTATTAACAAGGAACAGGAACTTAGTTCTATTTACCACATGCATCTGAGTGGATATGAACTTGGTAAGTACTGCTACAGTAGCTTTAATCTATCCAACACAGCTAATTATAGCAACAGCTATAGCGGTGACTTCAGTATGTTGGGAGACACCAAGCCCAAATCTGAAATCCATACCACAGCCCACACCACAGGTTTTCTATTTCCAGTCTCATCCCTGCCAATGCAAACACACCAGTACCCACGCACCGCAAGGGCAGAGTGCTGAAGGGGACAGCCATACATCGCCCTGAGAGGCATCCAACAGCTTTCAAAGCAACCTTTCATGTAACAGGCCAGATACTTCACAGCTTTCTCATCAGGGCAGCGCCTGCTTGTCTCCACCTATTTTGAGAATAACTAGTATGTAAACTCCAGAAATCTTAAGGTAGAAATACTGGGTTTCTCCCATGGTCCCAGGCCCAGGAGACATAGCATCAGGTCTGAGCCATGTGCAGAGGGGGAAGCAGCTGGGGAGGAGGGAGTTTTAAAACACAGTCACTTCTCCCTTGTGCAATTCAGAAAGCATTCACCTTCTGAAGTGGTGTTAGGGAGCCTCCCCGGCTGCCTTGGTAAAGCTCAGAGAGCCGTCTCATTCCCAGCCAGTGAAAATCATAAAAGAGGCTCTGAGGCATGAGGTAATCTTCCAATTCACGTCACTACCTAATTATTTTGTTAGGAACTGAGCAGCCTGGGCAGATCCAAAACTCTTTGGCGTTGCAGTGACTTCCCCTGACATGCAAGATTTTCCCATGTTCTCAGAGACTACCAAGCTGCAATCACTGCCTGGAGCTCTGCTCAGCTACGCCCAGGGATGGCTTCAGAGGCATTCAAGAGAGAGCCGTAGGCAAAATATTTCCTTTATGCCAATGCTAAATTGTTGAAATTCACCACATTTTTCTGTCCAGCTGATGAATTAAAGTTACACTTAATTGTACAGCAATCTTGGGTTTATAAGGAGTTAATCACAGTCCAGCAGCTAGCGCGTGGCACTGCTCTGCTGGAAGTTCTGCTATCATGCAGCTGGACACTTTTTCCCCCATTCACAGCATGTAACACTTGCACATGATTTACATATGATATCAGTCAAGCCCACTGTCACCAGAAACAGCAATAGTTGTCACTCTCCTTTGGCACATCCCTGCAAAGGATCCCTTCAGTTATTGAATACAGCTTCCAGTGATAACCAGTAATTAACTCCAGGCAGTAGAAACAGGTTTAGAAAGGGGCCTGCCACCTGCACCAAGCATTGCAGACCACAAAATGCTTCCTCCTGACTCGTTACGTCTGCACCCTGCAATAGTGGACTAACCAGCACGACTGCAATGGGGTCATGGAGGGGAAAGAACAGACAAAAGCACAGGTCCCTGCCACCACAAGGGATTAGTTAAAGAAAACTGCCAGCTGGGAGCCCTGGCTGCAGGAGGAAGGCAGGAAAAGTTCAGTGGACTGTTCCAGACTAAGCTTAAGGAAAGTTAAAAAACAACCAACCAAAATAATACCCCCAGAAGTCACATGATCCTTCAAGAAAAAGTATCCTTCCTCATCACTCACAAAATCATTTCTCTCACAGAATTCCTGAAGCTTGTACAATATTCATTCAATAAATACTGCATTGAGGAAATACATGGAAATACTGTGGAAACAAATGTTACATTGTCCTGCCTCCTTTTCCTCAGAGTCTTTGGCATTTAGGACAGTCCAGTGGAAGAGGAACCAAAGGCAATGTAGTAGTGACATGTCACCTGTATAGACGGCAGTGGGAAATTAATCTTATTAATGTACCTTGTCACCATGACATTTTTTTTGAGGTCTAATAGTCCTGTTATCAGCAAAGCAAATAAGAAAAAATTCTACAGAGCCAAATATGTGCATGTTTTTTAGACTTACAGAGAGCTGCACAAACAAGGGCATCTTACATTCTTGCCATTACATGGGCCTGATGCAAATGCAGAAACTTATGCTATCCTTTCTTGAGCTGACACCACCAGTGCTAGGACTAGATGTAAATGTTTCAGCTTCTACTCCCCAAAAAGGACACAAGTTCCAGAAAAATGACTGTATGGTTTGGCACAATGAACTAGAGCTTGTTCTTGGGCCAGACACTTCAGTTTCTAATTTACACAAACTTGGGTCTTGACTCTATGTTCTAGATCATGTGGCAGGTATCACTACAAACAGACTTTCTCATGTAACCTTTTCTACTTATGTCCTCATTCCTTTTTAGTCCTGTGTGAACAGAAAAATATAACTGGAATTGCTTCAGACTGATCTATTGAAATGATGCCACGTCTTTCTTCTGGCAGCTGTGTCCACATATCCATGCTTAGGAAATGTTTACAGAAAAATATTTTCTTTGCAGTGGTAAATGGAATTTTTTCTGCTGCCGAGTCTGTTTCAAAAACTCACATCAGAGAAATAAAAAATAATGTTCTTCAATGTCCTTCCAGAATTTTCTTCCTATTCAAATTATACACAATTTTTCTGTTGTGTTTGTTTTGGTTGTTTTGTTTTTTTTAAAAAAAGGAAGTATAAACTCTGAGGCTTAAACTGTCCAGAGAGTGAAAAATCTTTTCTTCGTAACAGGATTGCAAATCTGTTGAGTTCACATTCCTCTTTAAATGTGTTATGCTCCTTATCTATTATCCTAAAATTAACACCCAAATTAGCACTGGTTAGTTACACAATTAGCCCAAAATACAGAGTGTGAGCCACTGCTGCTAAGTTATGGCTAAATTTGTGGCAGACAATAGGAGGAGGGGCAATACAGCACTCAAACGCATGCAGTAGGGGTTGTTAGTGGACAGCAGTGGATGAGCTGACATCCAAAGCCAAATGAAGCAAACAGACCTGTAGCAAAGAGGTACTCACTTGTTTCACAAAGCTGCCTAAACCCTTGCTGCCTGCCAGCACTATGTGCACTTCCCTCCACAGCCATCCACTACCCTACCCCCTATTTCCACTACCCCTTATACTTTTCAGTCCTTTTTGCAATTTTGGAGGCTAAAAGCACTCCGAAATTACAAAGGGGGAGAGAGAGGCAGGGTAGCAGTGCTGCCTACAGAGAATAGCATAATGGGACAGGAGGAATAATCTGAACAGGACCAGAATGCATCACCTGAGGGTTTGGTCAAGAGCCAGGGCACCACAACTCTTGAGGACAGGAGAAAGGCAGCATGCATAGATATTTTTGCAATTAAAGCCACATTTTACCAAACTCTGCAGTCGCTAGCAAGTTGTAGCTTTGGTTTACAATGCAGAGCATAGGGTTATTTCCTGACAGCCAGGACAATTCATGACAAATAAACTCTCCCCAGCTAAATCCAAAGGTTTTTCCTCAATCTGCTTTTACTCCACGATCAGAATAGTGGTGAAAACCCAACCACAGAAAGCACAACAAGAAACACTCATGGCCAGGACAAAATAGATACCGATTGACCAGAAGGTATGAAGAGAAGGGGTACTGTGCTTCCCCTCCTCTGACCCCCCCACCATAGCATTCTCTGTGTCTTTCTACCTCACATGGCAAAGGAGTCATGGTACCTTCCTGCTTGTCCCTTTTACTGGTTCAACCCTTTTTCTCTCATCAGCATGGCCAGATCCACTCCTGATGAAAACCACCATCTCTCACCCCCTCAGACAAACAGACAGTGCCGATGCTGGGCCACCCTTCCCTTGTCCTGCCGCATCCATGATCCAACTCCACAAGCAAGTACCAAGTTTCCCGCAGACTGGCCCTTCTAATTTATTTTTAAACATAGATAAAAATCCAGACATTTGATTCTCCACTCAGTCTTCTAAAGTAAAACAATCAACTCTATGGATTGTACTATTATTACCACTTTCAGAGAGTAGCCAGTTGCAAGAAAACAATATTTAAAACGCTCTGTGGTTTATCTGAAGCACTGCATGCTGGGTAGGAAAACAAAACAGTTTCATATTTCTAAAACTAAATCACCTCTTAAATCAGAGACCTTCTGACAGCTATCCAGCAGCTACCATCACAGATGCTTAAATGCAAGTACAGGCTCTTTTCAACTTTTTCCCAAGACCAGCCATTAAGAGCTACCCATGGACTTCCTGTCATGCTCATGACATTATCACTGCCTACCACACACAAACAACTATATTGCCATGACTTAAAAATTTACAGCTGTTAGCAAAACAAGTTTTGGATACTACAAAGAAAACTCTCTTGATGTCAGATCCGGTCTATGAAACTACATAGACAATTCAGAATAATCTTAGACTTTTGCACAGCTGAATGGGAAAATAATTTCATTCACTCAGTTTTCCCTTGGTGACATAAACACACAAATTCACAGGCACCTCTGCATCTATAGTGCTTTCAAGGCACTATTGGCTATCATTATTATCCATTCTGATGTCCACGAAATAAACACAAAGGTATTATTAATGCAATTTAAAGCAGATGTAGTTTTTATTAGGGAAATCATAGTAGGACAAAATGTAGTTAAGCCTGTCTATGCCAGAGGTTTGGCAGTATTAATACCATCCTCATTGCATCAATTGCTACAACTGGAGCAAACTTCCAAGGTCAAGTAACCTCACAAACTGCAAATAAAACATTCAGGAACTATCTGAGTTTCCTCTTGGAGTGAAATAAGGACATTTGTTTTCATAATGGTTTTCTACCATTTTCTGGAATGCATTCAGAGTCTGTGATGACAAAGCCACGTAACTTTCCTGACATCACAACATTATTTAGACACATTAATTACCAGAGACTTCCTTCATTGCAAATAAAAGCAATATAAATCTCTAAGCATACAAAATAAGGACCTGAACCTCACAGCTGCACCTCCAGGAAGCTGGAGAAGTGGGGCAGAAGGGATCTGTCACTCTGGCCATGTTCTCTATGCAAATACTTATTTGGACTGCAGTGAATCTAGGTGAACCAGCATCATGTGCTATTCAACCTCTGCAGATAGGATCTCAACTCTGCCTTCACAAACAAGTAGTGAGGGATAGCAGAGCATGGGAACCAGCAACACCACCAATGCAGATAGTCATAAGAGCCTCATGAAAAGAAAAGTCACCTATGTATGACTGAAGACCCATAAATTTCCCAACTGCTTCCTGCCTCTGCAGGTACTTCTATAAACCTCAATACTTAAGCTTGGATCTCTTTCTAGTTAGACACCACTAAGGACATCGCCCTAGACCCACCTGGAGATTCACTGTTAGCTCCCACCCCTTTCTCTTTAAAGCCACCTTTTATGTGCATGAAAGGCTTTTATGTACGTGTACCAGGTGTATAGCACAGTTCTCCTGACTCTTCACCCCAATTTCTCTCATTTCTCCTCAAATGCTTTCGAGAACGTAGAAGAGACTCCCAGGGTCAAACCAAAAGTCCGTTTAGCCCAAGATCCCATCTCCAGCAATGGTCAAGAACAGACAGGGGAATAGCGTAAAAACAAAACAAGAATGCAGTGATCCTTCCTTGGGTACCTTTCCCAGCCCATGCAATCTGAGACTTCAGGCTTGAAAAGTCAAAATTAGTGTCTTCCTACTGAACCTGCCCTTGATCATATTTTCCATCCACAATATCTGGGACACAGAGTTCCACAATTTATTTCCATTTCATGTGAAGGCCCACCTTCTTCTGTCTGGTTTGAACTTGCCTCCTGAGAGATTTCCGATCTTTCCTTCAGCTCTTCCTGGAATTTCTCCAGTTGGTTCACAGCCTCCATGAGGAGTGCCCCTAATCAGGCACAGCATTCCCCAGGATGCGTAATTAGAGCTGTGAAGATTACTAGAATACTTTCTTACAGCTTACAGAAAATATTTCTGTGTATACAGTTGGGTACAGTGTTTGCCTTCTTTTTTGAGCACCACAAGCTTTCACCTTTTAGCACCTTTAAACTATCCCCCATCGCACATACACCCTTTTCTGCAGGACTGCTGCCTCACCTTGTTTCCCCATTCAGGAAATTCACGCTCATTTATTTCTCAGCAAGAGCAGAACTATGCAGTTGCTCTAGTGAATCACACTCCAGTTTTTCCCCTAATCATTTTCCATATCGCCAAAATGAGTTCAAAATCAAATCCTTTCTCCCAGCATCCTTGCCATTCTTTCACTAATCTAATAAGCATTCTCCCTTTTTCACCCATGTCAGTCATACTGAACAATACAGTTCCAGAGTAAACCACTTCCAGTTTGAGTGAACCACTTAGACCTACTTTGTGAATATTATTTTCCATCCAGACACAAATGTATTTACTAAGAGTTCCATGCTGTCACCACTGTCACCACTTCTCCAGCTGGCTTGTCAGAGTGCCACATCAGACTATCAAAAGCCTTACTAAAGTCAAAATATAACAATATTCTGCTGCTTCTCCACCTACAACCCCTGCCAGCACATGGCAGGAACTAGATGATCTTGAAAGGTCCCTTCCAACCTGAAGCATTCTATGATTCTATGATTTTATTTGCAAGTTTTCAATCCTCCAAAACTTCTCTCTTCACTGATGCTCTCAAGACCTCACTAGTAGTTTTAAAATTATTTCAATCAATTTCCAAAATATTCTACAGGCAATTTTATCAAGCCTAAACATCTACTTTACCAAAGTACTCTTTAACCTGCTCCTCCCCTTTTGTAACCTTAATTCTTAACCTTTTTCCATGGCATTTATTTGATCCCCTTCATGAAGACTGAATACTTCCTGCCTGTCAGCATCACTGACCAACACTCTTCTCATCCAAGTGAGTAGCAAGACACATTACTTGCTAGCTGTTTTGCTACCAATATGACATTTTAAAGTCCTGCCTTATTATCCTTTATATTCTTTCCTACTCATGGTTTGGTCTTTCCATTGTTGTCCTTTCTTAATCATGCTACTCGTTTAAGCTCAACCTTTATAATCTGATCTCATTTTCAATTTATACATACAGTTTTCCATTTTTTCTGTTGTTTTTTTTTGGCCAATGATAAGATTGTGTTTAGTTACTTTATTTCTTGCCTTTCTGCTATGTCAGGGTAATGTGTACTTATCCCTTTAATACTAACCCATCAAGAGCTTTCTCCCTTAGCTTCTCTTCCCTTTCTGTTTCTGATAGCATTTGACCTCTCAATTCCTGCTATTTATTGGCATCTTTTTTTTGCCCTTTCCCCCCTCCCCAAATTCACAGTGTTTAAATTGTTTTTCTCTCCCCTCTCTTTCCTAAAAGCTGTAAAACCCCACCAGTTCACAGTAGCAACAGGAAATCCCACAATGGTGCATGTAACATTCCCTCCTCTGTAAGAGTTGCCCCACTGCCACCATTTTTGCTACGAGGGAATTATTCCACCCTTCTAAAGGTACTGTGAAACAGCCAGTAGAGCTCAATCTGCCACACTCTCCTTGGCTGGATATCGGTGAAGAACATGGTGACCAGAACCTCACATATGAGCACAAGGACTCTTCCTCTCAAATCTCCAAAAGCATCCAATCAAGAAGATAAAGCTCAAGTACTGGATGGGATTTCTACTTCCGTTTTTCTGCAAACTACTTAATGGGCCTGTTAGCAGGATGGATTCAACAACAAGCAGAGAAACCTGCAGGTTTTTTTCCTATATGTACTCCAGCAATACAAAAGCCTGCAAGAGAGAGTCTGCTTCTCTACTAGCTCGCTTGTCTCTGGATCCAGGCCCAACACCTCCTTCCCCAAAACTTTTCCTTTCTTCTGATTTTGCCTAGGTTATCTGCATGCACTGATTATTTGACAACTTATTTTCCATGAGGCAGTGTTACAAATACATTTAGAGGCGGAGGTTACAGATGCAAAATCATGGGACTCCTGCTCTCTTGCTGTTTATAGCTTTTTAGGTATTGATGCAATTATGCAGAAAGGAGCTGCTCCCACCAAACTGCCCTTAAGACCCTTCACCCCACAGATTTTCAGCATAGATTTTGTGGTCACCAATAAGTCAGTCATTTTATTCTGAAATAAAATATAGAGGCAACTCAAGGTTAACTAACATACTTAGACCATTCATTTCCATTTAGCTGTTACTTTACAACTTACTGTTCGTAGTACTTTTAACTGTTTAACATACTAATGTGGTCAGAACTATATTATTAAGTATGCTGTCCTGGGTTTGGCTAGGAAAGGGTCAATTTTCACAAAAAGCTGGGAGAGGCCACAGCCAGGATAGCCCAATTGAACTAGCCATGGGGATACTCAATACCATCCTGACATCATGCCTGCTATATAAGTGGAGGGCTGGCCTGAGGGCAAGGTGGGGGGGGTTCTGGGCCCAGTGTTGGTTTTGCAGAGCTAGGCAATTTGGGCAATGAGCACTGAGTTATATATCACTCATTTCATATATTATTTTATCATAATTCTTGTTATTACTGTTGTTTCTTCTTAGTTTGTGTTCTAGTAAACTTTCCTTATCTTGATCCACAGGGTTTTGCTTTTTTCTCCCAATTCTCCCTCCAGAGAGGGGGTGGGTGTGAGGGGGCAGTGAGAAAGTGGCTGTGGTGCTCAGCTGCCGGCTGGGCCTAAACCACAACATATGCAAAACATGCCTTCTGGTAAGAGCAGATTTTCCATCGTCTATATGGATGATCACTGCATGCCTAAGCTTGACAGATGTTCTCACAAACTCTACCATGTTTCGTAAATCCTACCTGAGTATTTACCATGCTCTAGCTCAGTAAATTCTGTTACCAAGTACATCCACTCCTCTCTAGAAGTACATAAGAGCAGTGCAAATTAATTAACAAACACAAGTAATTTACAGGGAACCCAAATTACACATGCTATTGTAAATCAGATTCTTCAGTTCAAAGAGTAGTTCTCACTGTGTCTTAAATACATTATGTTGTAATTTAAACACCAGAATCTCTAACTAGACCTTATCCTCAAGAGTTAAAAACGTTCATGCAGTCAGGTAAATAGTCACACCTCATTACACATGAAAGCTCTTCTTCAAACTAATTTGTTCTTTCAACTTACGTGCTACTTACTCTTTGCAAATCATTCTAGCTCCAACATGGAAAACAGACCTTTCAGAACCTCTTGCAATTAAGGTGTAAGGTTTCTGATACACCAACACACACCGCAATGTCTGGGTAGCAAACCCTGTAAGACAACAGTTCTTGCCAATTCAAACTACATTTTTATTGATCAATGTCTGGATAAATATGCATGGCAAGAGTCACCCTTCACTGTAATCACTGAAAATCAAGCCATTCATACATAACATTTAACTTGCCTGCCTGTTATTCCTATCATTTTTGTTGTTGTTGTTGACCCAGAAAACCCAACAGCTCAAATTGCACGTAAGCCGCTTTCTTCTGTGGTCATTTTCAAGCAGAGTAAGGATCTTTCTGATACTGCATCTCCACAGAAAATGCATCAAGGCTTGATACGGTGCACAGAAACAGCTTTAGTTAGTGCTTTGTGGCTTTCTGAAGTCTGCTGCAGACAATGGGAACCTATTCTTTCCTGGAGACCTTTTTTTTTGGTTATGCTTGCTCACAGAAAGCTTACCTGTAGCAGCAACTTCCTGCTTGAGAACATTAAGTATAGCGAAAAGAGATCAACTGAATCTAACTTATTTTCTGTATCAAAACATTGGTCTTAAACAATCTCCCTTGCTACAGTGCATTTGGATTCTGGAATACTAAGCAAAACTCAAAATATCAACACCTATTTAAACGTGCATGCACGCACACTTTACCCTCACAAGAATACAAAATAGCCACTTATTAATAAATATATTTCTTTTTCCTTTGTGATATAAGAAGTACAATAAATCAAACTCCACTGGTAAAGCCTTTCTCTAACAGTTTCCCGAGAATCACTCAGGTATCAAAATTCCACTTGCAGTAACATTAAAACCACGAATGTTTTATCAACCATCAGAGGGCAAGCACTCTATTTCTCATATAAAGCAAGAGTTATATAAAGAAAAAATAATTGTGCCTCTAATTCAACAAGATCCTTTTACAGAGTTACCTCAGAAATTGACAGGTACTTGTACCATACTGAGCTGCTGCTGGAGAACCAGAGCACATCCTTAACTTCAAGCAACTGCAGATGCACTTTGTCAAACAGGTATGTAATAGCTATTAAATTTAGGTACTCGGCTGAACTTGGCCTTAAAGATTAAACAGTACTAATAAAAACAGTGTCCTCAACCCATCCTCTGCCCCCAGCATCCAATTCCCAACTGCACCCATCTCAGTTACATCAGCACAAATGTTTGCACACCGAACCAGGGGACTTGTCTGCCTAAAAAAATATTCAACAAAATAAAAACTTTACTTTTCAGCCAGAGCAGTTTCTCAGAGCAGTTAATCCCTTGCTTTTGCTGTCACCATGCAAGGAAAAATACAGAGCATAATTGAGCCAGCTTAGGCAACGGTGCCACTGAATTTGCAGCCTAACCAAGGAAGGCAATCAGTTCCAGCTTTCTGGATATTCAGCACAGTCAACAACTTCAGCTACACCCTGCCTCCCTTAATACTTATTTTGCATAGACACATGGCAGTAAAAGTAATCAGACTCATGTGCACCACAGGAACAGTAATACCACTGTACTAGCCATTCTGTGTAACTTAACAGGCCCAAGTGACAGATAAAGCAACATTTTCTGGGCACTAATATATGCAGCAATGATGTCATTTAAAGAAGAATTTGTGTGCCTGGAGATACATTTGGGTTTTTTCCTCCAACTGAAACAGCTGGCCTAATAAAACCTCCTCCAGTCTTACTTCAGTCACATTCTTAAACTAACACAGCTACAACAATATCGCTACATATTTTATCTCAAGGTTGTTTTATTCTTGAGTGAAGGATTTAAAGCTTTAGAATCCTATTCTGAAAAACTGCTTTCTCTCTATGTAACTCTAGTCACAACTGATCCGCTCCTGTGGCGCCTTCAGATACACACCCTCAACGCTGTAACATCCTCTGCTACAGGGCAGTTCCCTCACTCCTGGACCGTAACAGTTTTGCTTACGTATTTGTCCACAGAGAACAAATGACTAACAAATTATATAACTTGACTTTAAAGAATGAACGGCCACATACTAAATTTAAGATTTTTGCAAGAGGAAATACACTGCACGGTCAGCACTTTTTTTTTTCCTATTCAATTTATCAAGTTAAAAAGCCTAGAAAATTCAACTATACATTTAAAAGACAGGGAAAAGATTAAAAATTAACATTAAATCCATGCACTTCAAGTAATGCACTACAGCATTTCTCCTTTTTCCTCACTTTATCCAGCCTAATACAGTGTCATACCTGTTCCTGATCACCCACCACTTCCTCTGACTTCAGTAACTTCCAGTGTCAAGCATCATTCTGTGTGCTGTGCAGAGGCATCCACATATTTTTACAGACTTAAAATTACCAGTTGCTTGTCTGCTTTTTAATGTTGAAAAGGACAACAACAGACATGCTGAAATTCATGCAAGGCTCACTGAACTTGATGTTAGGCAGAAGAGAAGGGGGGAAGAAAAGGAAAAGACAGTTTTTCTTTTAAAAATCAATAAATCAGTTGGTTTGAGGTTGGTTTGGTTTGTTTCTGCATCAAAATACTGCCAGGAAAGGCTTAAAGAGGAATTGTAAACTTGTAAGCTCACTACTAGAAGCATAATAAATAGATTAAAGTTATTTTCTCCATAGAATAAGAATGTTTCTTTATCCACTTCTGAATCCTCCACTTGTCCAGTCCAATAGGTTCGGTCTGTACTTCTGAATGAGCAAAATCTAAATATAGCATGGGTGTGTTATGGACACTCAAGACAATAGCAATGACAGCCAGTCTGTTTTACCTTAGGCATACATCACCACAATTATTAGTGTTGAATTTGGATACTAACAGATTAGGTGTATAAATTTGATTAAATCAAAAATTAACACTTAGATCAACCATTTTTTTTTAATTAACCACAGCACTATAAGAAATTTACCTTAGGTTTATGTTTTTATACTGGCTGATGGAGAACATATACCTAATAACAGTATAAAATTAGAGTGAATAAACTATACCCAATCTGAAGTAAAACCTGCCAATGCATAGTTCTGGAAAACTTTTCTGTAATATTTGAAATAGCAAGAAGAGTTTTGATCAGATATACTTTTCAACATCATGGGGCCATGAATTTTTTGATCTGGTCAAACGCAATCCATCACATTCAAAGCCTCAGTCTTCTCTACAGGTTGTGAAGAGAGGTGACCTTTCATGAAGGCTTTGAAATGAAGGTGTGATGCTTCCAATTTAAGGCATCTACCTTAATTGGAAGACATTAATAGAAAAATGACTTGACACCAACAAGAAGAAAGTGCATTATATCAGGGTAGATTTTTCTAGGCTCTCATACTGCCCCCAAACTCTCTACTTCTGACAAATAAAAAGATAGAATTTGTGTGTAATTTATATTGTCTTATACTAAGTGCAGTTTGAGAGCTGGATTATCCAGACAAATTTTTTTCTTTATCGTGAGGGCAAATCTCAGGCAGGACATCTCTACGCCTCCGTTCCCAGCTAGCATTTATGAAAAGGAGCAGAGACCAGGATCTTAGTTCTCCAGCTACCCTGCCACCACGTCCTCTCCTGCTGCACAGAAAGTACACATTAAATCAGCCTGCTCTAGGGTTTGCTTATCTTCAGTCTCCAACCTGTCCCATGATTCGGTTTTTGATCCTTAAAAATTTGTTTCCACAAATGCACAGAGCTTCCAAGTGACAGTGTCTGGCATGATCATCTCCACTTCCCTATTGTCCTTAGGTCCTCCCTTTCTTAAGGCATGAGAAGCAACCAGCTCCAGATTCTGCAACATCCTGTTTGCTCCACCCTTATGATTATCCCACTCACATCCACCTTGCACCTTAACAACAAGCTTACAAGTGAGCACCTCTTCCTCTACTTCTTCAGTTGCCCCACTACATTGATCTAAGTACTTCATGGCTACTCAGAAACCCTACATCCATCACACTTTGCTACTATCTGATTATTTTCAGAGTTTACAATGAATTAGCACACCCAGGCAACCACTTGCTATCCAGTTCAATCGCCCACCTGCACACAGAGCCAGCAAAGTACAAGATTATTTTCCCTTAAGTGACCCCTACTTGGTAAAACACAGTTCCTATTTTAGTACCATTTTGAAGCTGTGATATTTTGGGAGCAGCAAAATATCTGTGGGAGAAAGCAAATCTAAACCCTTCCAGGCCAACTCCAATCTCTTACCTTTCTCAAAGATCATTTCCCTGCTCAAGATAGTCTCGTTATCTCTGATCACTTCTCCCCTTACAGCGACCTGTGCTGGGCTGTCCGGCAGCAGAGCTACCCCAACAGTCACGTTCGCTCCAGGCCTGATGTTCCAGGGAACAGCCACCAGGAACGTAGGTCTGGAAAATCCAAACGGGAGAGGGAGAAAGGGCAGGGAGTGAAACACAATCCCCAAAAAAGTAACAGCGTCCGCGAAACAACGTATGAGACATGTTGCAAAGCTCTCAGCGGCACTCGGCTGCGGAGGCTGGAGGTGATGCTCGCTCCCCGGGCGCTGCCGCGCTTTGCGGGACGGGGAGAAGGCAGCGCTGCTCTGACCGCTCCCAGACAGGCTGCCGGGCAGGCTCCCTGCCCCCTCCCGCCCCCGGCCCCACGTACCCGGCCGCCGCGGAGCCGCAGAAGAGGAGGAGGACAAGGATGGTCCGCGCCATGGCGCTCAGTACGCGCTGCCCCGCGGCCGCGCTGCCCACAGCTGTGCTCACGGCCGGGGCTGGGGCCGGGCAGGAGGCGGCTCCGCGGGCGGAGCAGGGAAGGGCGAGGTCGCAGCTGCCCCGGCGCCAGGCCCGCTCCGCCGGTGGGGGCCGCAGGAGCAACCGCGGGGCGGGTCCCGGGCCAGCTCGGGGGGGAGCGGGGGGGGGACCGCGAGCAGCGAGATGCGCACACACCCACCAGCCCCCCCACACACACACATCCAGGGGTGCGTTCCCGCTCTCCGCAGCCCTCGCACCCCGGTCTTCGGGGCAGCGGGCGGGATCCTCAGGCGAACATAACACCCTACAAAATAAGCCCGGAGGATGATGTTTCCCCCCTGCAGCGTCGGGGCCGCCCGGGTACCGCTACGGTTTTGCGCCTCAGACAGACCTAGCCACCCCGCTGAGGCGCCCGGGCACCGGGCTCGGGCAAGTCGGGAACCGTCCTGGGTCTGAACGGGGAGAACGATGCTGGCAAAACTTCAGGGAGCCTCGTAGCTACTTAAACGTGAACCGGTTGGTAATGTAGCTGTGGCTGGTTCTTTGTCTGCAAAACAAGGTCATGTCTGCATGTGGCCCTTAACCCACTCTTCGAGTCCAAAAAATGCACTGAAGCAGCTTGGGTGAGATTCTGCTCCTTCAGCGTGTTCACTGTAACTGTGTAGACCAGACACATCTAACAATGTTTTTGCTTCATCTGCATTATTTCATCTCTGCAGAAGTCTAATACACTCAGAAATTCCACCCAGTTCTTGCAGCCTGCCTCTTCGGAAGTGCTGCACTGGCATCCTCTGCATTGAGTTATGCCAACAAAACACAATTATAGCCCTCCATAGAAGCATCGTGTCTTGTTTTGGACTTGATGACCTTAGAGGTCTTTTCCAACCTTAATGAATCTATGTTCTTACAAAAATCAGATAGGAACTGTAAATGTACATGAACACTGTGCTCTGGCAGTATCCCAGTCAGTCATGCAGTCTTTTCACATCTTTTTAATTTGCTTTTGTAAGTTTTCATACCTCTGCTGACTCTTTTTTGGAGCACCAATCTCTGTAGGACAGAAGAGAGGGTGCCACCTCTGTAGAATAGGAAAAGTGTGATATTCCAGCAACCACAGCTGGTGCCTGGAAGGTCAGTTTCAGCAACGCCTCACCTGCATAAGGTGCACGATGAGGCAAAGCTTGGGAGATGTTTGCTGTTGTTATTTCTAAGTCCTTAATTTGTTGCTTGTAAGAAACAGGGAAGACAAACAGTCACTGCCACTTGCTTTCCTGGAGATGGTGGGAAGAAGTGCTTACAAGTAGTGCTGTATCCCAAGCACTCCAGCCTTGGATGGTAAAGCCACCTGCAGTACACATTTCTCTAGTCTCTGTCACTGAGTCCACCTGGCACCCCACTATACCTGTCAATACTAGTCAGCTCTCTTAGTCTCCAACAAGACTATTCAAGGTGGCCACATCCAAACTTCCTGTTGGGTATGGTCCATGCTAACCACCAAACCACACCCTGAATTGTTCAAGAGAGCACTTGCTGGCCAGTACAAAACCATGCCAAGGTCAACTTGAGGATAGAGACAACCAAATTCCAGTCCCAGGAACATTTGCTGGCACTGTTTAATTCATTAGTATAGATATAGCCCCAAAGTCCCTTACTGAAAGCGCTTGCAAATGTCACAGATTTTGTCCAGCTGTTATGCAGTACTGTGGGCTACTACCTTCCCTTTTTTTTTTCTTAAGGGCTTGCTATTTAATGATATTTTTGTATATGTATTTGATCTCTTCTACAAAAATACCAATAAAGGAATCCTACAGCAGGAAGTAAGAGAAGGAATGGATTATTAATTAGGATTTCATCTGTCCTGAATAAATTTATCACTGATAAGAAGTAGATGAACAGCAATTAGATGTTAGATCCCATTCCATAACAATATGCAAGCTCCATGTCTTACAGGTATATCCATGTACTCAAAGACAGGGTAAATTAATGGAGGATCATCCTACTATTTAGAGATGTCTGAAGCCCTGAGTCCTCTGAACATACCCCCTTCATTCCCTTCCTAATCAGATATCAAGTTTCCTCTGCTGGAGTTATACCACCCTTTGATTCCCTCTGTCAGAAGATACTTAAAGCCCCTTTTCATCGTTTCATTTCCAAAAAGGATGTACTACACTGTAGGTACCATTTAGGAATCAAATGCGTTACATAAGCATTCAGTAAGTTAGCAGAAAACTTAAACACATAATAGCCCACTTCAGACAGAATTTTAAGAGTCATGTCTTACCAGCACCTAAACGATGTCTTGATTTTCAAAAAAGATCTGCAGCTCCTGATTTTCATTATAACATAAGTCATGATTTCCCCGAAACACCACTTCAACTCCCACATTCTTTTATCAGATATGGTCCTTCTTTAGTGCCCAAATGACACTAAAAACTGTCCCTGAACAGGGAGTAGTTACACTGTGTGATGGTTCCTGTGAGAAAGCCAGCCCCAGGAGCTCCCTCTCCCATTCTCCACTCAGCATCTCCCAGCTCTGTGGTCTGCAGCGACCCTTTTTGCAACACAGCCCCACAAGTGGCCACCAGTACAGTACGTAGATGGGAAATTGTGGAGTGGGAGCAGGTATGAGGTAAAACAAGGAAATTTTACACCAACATCAGCTCTATAACCAATGTATGCTATAGCTATACCATGTATCTCAAGCTTCCTCTGCATATTTCTCTGCATACAGAGAACAAAAATGAGTCAGGAGTAATTAGAAAATAAGCATAGCAGTAGAGAATTGGGCTAAGCTAGTATCCTGTTCATGCTCACTATGTATTAAGCTATTAGTGCTGTTGGACTTGATTTGCGTTTCAGGTAAGCACAATTTATCACACAACTTTACCCATTACAGGACTGTTACATTCCCCTGCGCTCTGTTAATCTGCCCATTTCCACTTACGGTCGTCTACACTGGGGTTTCATTATGCAGCTACCTGTCACCGTTTAGTTTGATCTAGGTCAGATTAGTAATTCAAACAAAAACAAGCAGCACTGAAGTTTGTACTGAATTGGTCAAATTTAAATGTAGGAGCACCTAGATTTGAAAAGCTTTTGCATACCCCCTAGCTTCTGTTATAGGGCACGAAACATCCTCAGCTACAAAATACCTGTCCATTCAGAATAGGCAGATGAGATGGATTACATTAGTCCTACTAAACTGCTAGGACATCTATGTTTAACTAAACAAAATACCTTTGCCAGGCTACACATCATTTTCAAGACCACAGAAACAACCATTTGGCAATGTGTCAGGCCTAAGTAGGTTTTAAATGCCTGGCTCTGACAAACACCTGAGAGACTAATTTGTGCACAAAACTGGAAGCAGGGAACCACACAGCAACTTATTTGGATCACTGTGTGAGAGAAATTTGTTTTGGAACTAACTTCTGAACATTAGGAATAACCTAGCATGAGAGGATTTAATAATCTTCAACTGCTCCACGCCAGTGAAGTGGATGCTCTGGAGACACAATTTGGGAAGTAAACCAGGTTTTCATTGTGTTTGGCACTACAACCAAGGAAGGTAGCTGAAAAATCCCTCTGTTCAATTTTCACATTTTGCCTTCAAGTTTTATCACATCTGTGATATGTCACCATAATGAAAATTCCATCTTTACCACCTTCACTGCTCCCCAGGAACCTGATTTTGCTAATCCTTCATGCTCTTTTACAAATAGAGCCTGTAAAGGCTGCAAAAGTCACCTACAGCACTGGCTATGATCTCAGGCAGCTGACAACTAAACTGTTGTCCATTCATATACAACTTAAAGTCTAGCTTTATATGTAACAGTATCAGCTGAAATCACGCCTTTGAGTTGCAGCCTAGGTATACTCTAAATAAAAATGTGCTTAAGTAAATACAGAAAATGAGAACGGTTACTTAATGACTCCAGAAAGCAACTTCTGCCTTGGTAAGTAAGGATCACAGCACCTAGCAAGCTCTACTAATTGTATGGCTAGAAAAAAACACATGCTCAGCAAGGTTTGATTTTCTCTAGCATCACACTTATAAAACAGTACTGATTAGCAAATGTAAAAACCTAGGCACTACTTAAAATACTGGGGAAAATCTCAACAAAAATTATGACAGCGAGGACTCTAATGGTCAACGCCCTGTCCTGCTTTTAGCATTAAATAGTGAAATTGGCTGGATTCAGCAGGCGTTCAACCAGATTGTGGTGCAAACAAAGTGTGTTTCCATGAAATGAGACAAATTCTAGGAAATCTGAAAAGCTATGTTATGTGGAAATTTGAACGAGAAGATCATTATAGTCTCTTCCAGTACAATATTCTGTCTTTTCAAAAGCTTAGCCAGTTGCCTTATGCATCACTGAACTCAAGGCCTGCAACAAAGCTCATTTAGGGCACGAATAAATCTTTTAATTAATTTCAATAGGCTTTGGATGAGGTCCTAGCAGAAACTATGATTCAGCATCTCATGGAACTAAGAAGGGAGCAAGTCTGTTTTATCATTCACTGTGAGTGGACAAAAATTATAGTGAATACTATATGGTAGGTGGAAGATCATTCCATGGTAGTAGGAGGGCACATTCCTTGCTTGGATGCAAGCCTGAAGAATTTGTGTTTACTGGAAAGTACTGAAAGAAGCATAGGATATAAAGCTCTCCCAAAAGAGAGCAGTAATAACACTTCTGATGCTGGTTCTGACGAAGGAATGTGTCCAAACGTTTTCCACTACACTGACAAAGGGTGTGCCACACACTGAAACTTGCCCCAAGCTATCAGGGTGGAGTTTAATGAAAATCTGGTCTGCACTGAAATTAAGATTTTTTTTTCCTAGTACTGAAGACATCTCTCTTGATAAATATTATTTGCAAATTCGCTTCCAACTTGGACTGTTACTTCGGGTGGGTAGGTTTTATTTGGTCAAATGTGGACTCTGCAGTTGTCTACAACTAGTTATTTACATTCACTGGATAGAAAATGGAGTGAAGTAGGCATTTTTCAGACCAGATTTATGACTCAATAAGACACCAATGTTTGTATGAGCAGACATTTAAAAGCCTCCTAAATTAATAAAGTGAATCCCAACCTAAAAGTACTAATTTATATTACATGTCTAAATAGGAAGTCAAGACAAATAGTTGAAATACATCTTGTTATCTCCAGAGCATGTAATATGACTATATCTTAAGTGTTCCCATTGAATATTCAATGAATCAAACCTAAAGATAGACATTAATTTTGACAAGGTTTGGATCGAGGCCTGTTTGAAGGCACCAGATTTTGTTTCTATCTATTCAAAGGCTGGCATAAGAACAAGCAAGCAACCTTCAAATAGGAGAAAAGCTTCTTCTTTGTTAATATAGCATAGAAAGGGCTTATTATCTTGGAATTACATGTTTATATTTTCGTAATATTTTCTTTTTATTAAAATACCTGTACACATTTTAACCATATCCCAAAAAAATTAATGTGTTTAAATCTGTAAATATTGTCGAAACACATCAAATGCAGGACATCATGGTTAAGACTTCATGATGTTTTGAGATATTCACTTTTAGAAATGAGATTCAGAAAGAAAGGGAAATATAGAAGGAATGCCAGAATTATACTGTGGGAAATGTGAAAGTCTGAGGAGCAAATCTACAAATGATACACCTAGGAGTTCCGCTACAGCAAAGATAATCCTCTGTTACCAAGTTCCCTGGACTTTTGAACAGGCTGAACAGTGCAGAAGGACCATAATGGAACAAAAAGCCCCTGTTTTTTCCAGAACAATAGCTCTTGGCAATTGATGGATCTCAGAGAACCATAATGAATTACTGTGATCCACTAAGCTTTTGTTGCTGAAGGTCCTCCAAAGTGCAAGTAAATGTGGTATCTGTAACAGGTTTTTATGGGTAGCTAAATTTTTGTGTTTCCTCTGCAGGAATCCTCAGAGCAGACTCTTGGCTTTACAGAAATCAATGGCACTGAAATCACTGCCTTCAGTGAGTTCAGGACTCAAAATTGTATCCTTCACTCAGATCTCTGTAACTTTGATATGAAGAACTGAGATTTCTTGCATTATTTGCTGCATTTAGCCTCTTAGCTTTGACTGATATACTGTATCTTAGCTGATGCATATAAGCAGAATATTTAGGAAGCAGGTTCACGCAATGCCTTTTTTATTGCCAAGTAGAAGTTACGCCTTTATTTTATTTTAGCATTTTTCTCTGATTGTAAAATATTCAACCATACAGTAGGAGCATGTTAAAACATGTACAGACATGCTGGCTTTGTGAGAGAGAGAGAAGTTAAAAATTTTTACATGTGATGACAGGTTGTCCTCAAAAATCTGTTTTTCTAAGGCAGTATTTTTTACAATTGTATGTTATGAAATTCCATTTACAAAGCTACATTAATCATTTTCTCTCAGCTGCCCTTATTCCTTTTGCCCTCTGAGGGTTTTTAAAAATTCAGTGCAAGCCCTCCTCATTGCAAATACTGTTGAAACAGCCAAGAAAAACCTTATTTTTATTGAACAATTTAGTGTGCATTAACACTATTTCATTCTAAAGAAGGTGAGAATTCCCTGAGGATTCAATTAAACTATAGCCTATAATTAAACCATAAATTTAAGTTACGGCTTCTAAAAAAGCAATTTCTAAAAACAGTGTTTCCATAATGTCATAGAGCAGTATATCACAGCATTCTGGAGAACAGGCATTCATACATTGTAATTTCAATTTTAATTGAGCACATAAAAACTAGCAGATGTTTTAATGAATATGTGTTTCTGTAATAGCTATTTAGAACACTCACATTGGGGAGATGTTAATAGAGTGATCTGTGCATATCCCTGTAGGCAGAGGCAGCTTCTTTTCAAAGCAGGCTGACCTGAGAGCAATCCACAGTGTAGACAAACCTCATTTCTCACATTTTACACAAAAGTATGTCAAGATGTGGAAACAATGCCCTAAACCAACAGACTAAAGAGAAGCACATTTTAACTCACTAAAAAGAGAAGACTGAGAAGGTTCTCCATGACACTTTAATTGTAAGAAAATATCAGGTGCTGATCTATAGGAGAACACATAAAAAGAATTAATGGTCAGGCATTAGTCGATCAAATGCAAATTAGAAATGAGGCACATACTATCAACAGAGGTTATTTTCCTGAACACACTACCAAGGTGGCTGCTGCTTTATGCCTTCCCATCAAACCTGAATGCCTTTTTGAAAGTCTAAACCAAGTAACCAAGGGCCACAAAAATTATGAGAGGGCTGGAGCACATCTCCTACAAAGACAGGCTGAGAGAGTTGGAGTTGTTCAGCCTGGAGAAGAGAAGGCTCCAAGAAGACCTTATAGCAGCCTTCCAGTACCTGAAGGGGGACTATAAGAAAGCTGGGGAGGGACTGTTTACAAAGGCATGTAGCGATAGGGTGAGAGGCAATAGTTTTAAACTAGAGAAGGATAGATTTAGATTAGACATTAGAAAAAAGTTCTTTAATATGAGGGTGGTGGAACACTGGAACAGGTTGCCCAGAGAGGTGGCAGAAGCTCCATCCCTGGAGACATTCAAGGCCAGGCTTGATGGGGTTCTGAGCAACCTGACCTAGGTAGAGACATCCCTGCTGACTGCAGGGGAGTTGGACTTGGAAGGTCCCTTCCAACCCAATGCATTCTGTGATTCTGTGATTCTATAATTAGGCTAAATAGAGGGGCAACTTGTTGAAATTCTTTACTCCATGACATACAGAAGGTCAGGCTAGGGGATCTCCAGACAGCATGATGAAAATCCATGAGGTTGCTCTTGAGCGGGGGACCAAAAACAGAGAGATCAATGTATCTCAGAAAGGACAAAGCAGGGATCTGCTCCCAAGGAAACAAAACAGAATTGACATGAGGGAAAGAAAAGCATCTAACAATAGTGGGACTATACTATTTCAGTCCTGGTTTCCTCCATCTTGGCATTTCCAGAAAAGGTCAACACCAGAAAAAAAGAAGACAGAATTAGAAATAGTAATTAAAATGAAAAGTTTTTGTAGGATGTCATCTATTGCAGAACAGCTTTTTTCTTTTTAAAGATGGCAACCAAACTTTCTGCTTGGAAATTCGTCAAAAGCTAAAATTGTGACCATGTTTAAGTTTAGTTTGTCTTTTTTTTTTAATCTAAAAAGAGAAAAAAAATCACTTTCTAATCAACTCCACTGTGGTATCAAGAAGCAACAGTTATTTACAGTAGAGATAGATAGACATTAATTATGCAATTAAAACCTCTCAGAACCTCTATTCTATTTTAGATTACATCCATTTGACAATCACAACATGAGTCAACCTCATGTTACACAGATTTTCTCTTTGGGAATCAGCTTCTATAGCAGCTAAAATGGTTTCTATAGACAGAAGTGAATAAGAATTATTTAAAAAAAATAAATTTCAAGCTATTTATAAAACTTGCACAAAACTTTGTGTT
The DNA here is from genome assembly GCA_013401335.1 of Brachypteracias leptosomus. NCBI lineage: Eukaryota > Metazoa > Chordata > Aves > Coraciiformes > Brachypteraciidae > Brachypteracias > Brachypteracias leptosomus. The sequence goes on along the minus strand of VYZX01028643.1, from coordinate 6,349 downwards.
TAGTTTAGACACAGGTAAATATCAGTTGTCTCTCCCTGAGGACTAACTTTTTCCACATACTGCCTACAGGAAAGGAGGGAGGGTGAGGAGTCCAGTCTCAGTGATTAAGAAGAACCTGAGTAAAGGTTTCATGTTTCAAGTCACCAAATGAGCCAGTCTAAATAAACTTAGCTCTTGAGTAATGCCACTATAGGATATTCATTCACACTGTTCAAAAAGCAACTGTTTGTTCCATTGCCAACTATCCACAGCAACAGTCGTCTTTATTTAAATGAAGAAGGTGTGGACCCAAGAGCAACATCTTTCCAAACCTTACTGTAGCAACCAAATGTTTGGAAATTGCTGTCATGTCTGAAATGTCTCCTATATTGGACAACTTTCTAAGGCCTCCTAGTCAAGTTTTTAGGCTAAAGAGTCCCCCTGTGATTTTTCTGACCACTAACAGCAGTTTCTGGGAGTTTCTTCTTTTCTTCTCATTTTGTTCCGTAGCAGTAACTTACTTTGGATATTAAAAAAATCCCAAACAAACTATATTTAAAACACCTAGTGCACATGATGTTTTTTACTCCCGAGAGGGATCACAAGATCACAGGACCACAGAAAAATTCAGGGCAGAGGACTCAGGAGGTCATTTAATCCAGCCTGCTGTTCAAAGTAGGGCAAGCAAGGAGGTCGGAGAAGGTTACTCAGGGGTTTATCCAGAAAGATCTTGAAGATCTCCAAGGATTGAGGCTGCAAAACCTGAAGGCTAGGTGATAAAGAGATCAGGAGTTTGCAATTAAATTTCTTGCTATGGTTGAAACAGATTCATGAAGTTTTCCAACTGCAGTTTACTTATGTTTAGCTGCAATGCTCATACATTTTCACCTTAATTGAAATAATGTAAACCATAACCAGATTGCTATTTGAATGACTGCACTAATTACTAATGCTTTGTTTCCCCTTCTTTAGTAAGCAGAAATTTTGACAACAGGACAAGCAGCTTTTATACACTGCATAGTACAATCAAAATGAGAATTGGTGATAAGGAAGCAGAGTCTGTGATACCACAGTTTCAGTTCTCCCAGCAAGATATGGCAGTATGGTCTGTGTTGCACACTAGAAAGAGCTCCGAGCAAGCAGGTACAAAGGATTATGGGATAGGCATCAGGCCAGGATTCGATCCAACTGATATTCAACATGTACATGGTCAGGCTGTCCCAAGAGCAACGTGGATGTGTTGACACCAACAGACTGAAGCCAGGGTTTACTCCATAGTGTGGGACACAATGAAAATATAGATATACTTTTCATCAGTCTTTAAAAAAATACAACCCTTGATGCTTGATGGTTCCCAGAAAATACAAGGAAAAATACTGTATGGTATTTAAAGAACATATAAAAGTTATGAAAGACTGGAGAAGACTTTTCCATGCTAGCCAGAAAGAACAGTTTGCCTGCAGCCATCTGAAGTGTAGGGTAAGATTAAAAAAAAAATCTCATGAAGAAACTGAGAGTTCATAAGGGGTGTATTGGTCGCTTAGCTTAGAATTTTTAAATCTGAATTTAAACATTTTTAATACTTCCAAATCCTGAGGTGGAGAGAATGACAGCTGTAAGTCATACACCAAATCTTCATGGGATTAACAACTGAAAGACAACCTGGAGAGAGGTCCCAGAGAGATGTCCTGCAGCAAGTGAGGACACGGATCCAGTTTGCAGGAGGGAAAAGGACTTCCCAAAGGCTCTACTACTCCACAGTAGGAGGTGGCTGGGCTTGCAGCAGGGTGCCAGAGACCCCCATGATGTTGGTGTCTTGAGAGATGGTTGGCTTCCACAGTCAGAGACCTGGATTACGTAGCAGCTTCTGCACTCTGCAGCACATCAAAAAGCTATGTAAACACTCCTCAGTCGTAAATTACTTGTCTGAGATGGTATGAGCACTGCTGTACAACTAGGTTCAGCTTTTCAGAAGTTAACTGAATAGAACCCACTTAATTTTCTCTCCCCCCACCCTTCTTTCTCTTCCTTTCCCTCTTTATTTCCTGTTTGTTTTCTAATAGTCCTGTTGTAGTAGCTCAAATGCAATCCACTGTATAGCATTAATAGAAAGACTTGCTAAAGCCTTAGGCCACAGGCAGTGAACTTATGTAGAAGTTATACTTAGTAACATGAAGTGAGGCCCTGAGACTGGTGCATCCTGTGAAAAATAAGGTAACCACATCTGTTAGCAGAAGCTGCATCCTAGAGATAAGAAAAGGAACAGCCAGCCTGGAGACAGAGAAAGGATCCAATGAGGAACAAGAAGACCCCAGACCCAAATATTACTATTGGACTAAACTGTCACATTAGGGGAGGTGAACTTAGATTGTAAGGGTATAACTGGTGAAGAATTTATTTGTTTGGAGTCCCTCTCCAGAGGCACCCAGTTTGAGCTGTACTACACAATAAATGCACCTGGTGTACATTATGTTGGAGACTCTGCTTTGGGAAGCCTAGGGTTTAGCCTGAGGGAAGAAGCAGCACCCAACAGCGAGTACGCGTGTGTAAGGAGTTGGAAGGCACATATGTCAGCTCATTGGAGCCACCTCCTGAAAAGAGATTTCACTTCTAGCAGTTAAAGTCTTGGGTAGTGTGTGTGTGACTCCTTGAATGGCATATGGTCTATTTTGCCCTGATAAGGCCATGTCTGAAGTATTGTGTCCAGTTCTGGGCTCCCAGTTCAAGAGTGACGGGGAAATACTGGAGAGAGTCCAGCGGAGGGCTATTAGGATGATTAAGCGACTGGAACATCTCTTGTACAAGGAGAGCCCATGGGCTGTTTAGCCTGGAGAAGAGAAGGCTGAGAGGGGATCTGATCAATGTTTATAAATATCTGAAGCACGGATGTCAGGAAGATGGGAGCAGTCTCGTTTCAGTGGTACCCAGTAATAGGATGAGGGGTAACAGGCATAAACTTGTACACAGGAAGTTCCACCTCAATGTGAGGAGAAAATTCTTTACTGTGAGGGTGATGGAGCACTGGAACAGGCTGCCCAGAGAAGATGTAGAGTCTCCTTCTCTGGGGACTTTCAAAACCCACCTGGACGCATTCCTGTGTGGCCTGCTCTAGGTGACTAGAGGTTGGACTAGATGATCTCCAGAGGTCCCTTACAACCCCTACCATTCTGTGATTCTGTATGAATGTTCAGGCAGTAGTTTATGACTGCTCAGGCGGTAGCTTATGACTGCTCAGGCAGTAGCTTGTCCCTTAACTGTCCTATTGTATTTTTATGTAAAGTTTTAACATATATCCTCTAGATGTAACAGCTGGGGATAGCTGCCGATATTTGCAAAAGAAAAAGTAGGTTGATTCTGTTATGAAAGTATGATAATTACCATATATTTAGTCTTAATTTTGAAGCACACAGTGACAAATTAGAGGTATTTTAGGTGAGATTGTAACAAAATGTTTTAGTAAAAAGACACCACATTTATTCTTTCAAATTTCAAAGTTTTTCAAAGCGATATCAAAGGAGAAGAGTATTTTTTATTTCAAGAACCTTTGTTTCTCTTTGCTAGGCACACCTGGATACCAAACATCTGAGAATCTTCGGATTTATGTCTTCCTTAGACACCTGGTGGTAAAAATTACTAAAGTAATACTTTATTTCCCCAACCAGACTAAGGGTTCTCAACACTATCACATATGTTATCAAGTCTCCTAGATTCACTGTTATAACAGTTATTAAGTACCTAATTCACAGGTTCTTAACAGGCATACTGTATTTCTTTAGCATAAAAAAGCACATCATCCTGTCCTGTGTGACGGGTTCCATCCAGCTTTCTGAGATCTCTGCAAAAATTATTTACTTAGTTATTGACAAGACAAGCATACTTTTCAGGATCTCTCACCTATTATGCATAATGCAAGTTTGCACATATCAGCACATCTAAGATTAAGCAAAGCTTCTTTACCACTAGAAATATTTTTTTTTAAGTTTTATCATTAACTTTCACTACAGAGTTAGCATTCAAAGAAAGTTAGAAAACACTTAAGTGATGGCTGTAGCATGTTCTTGGGCAGTTGCAAGCTTTGGCAAATCCAGCTGCCAATCAAGTTCCCAGCAGGCTTTCCCATCAGGAACAGGACAAGTCTCTTGAAATAACCTGTAAGATACTAACATCTTTTATATTTATCATTCTATCTTTCATAACAGGATAACTCAGATTAATTCTATTTTGTCACAGATCTGAAGAGCTTCAGCATTGCAGTATTATAATGAACCACATCACGGGGTGAAAACTCTTGAAATCATCATTCTAGCCGGGCACCAGGCAGGTCCAAAGACATAGCTTTGCAAGACTGCACCACACAGCTGAAAGCATAAGTCCAACATTTATGCACAACACTGTAATTCATAAAATATATCCCAAAGCCTGTAATATTCCAACACCTGACTGTCCACTAGTAAAATGCCTTAAAAGCCAATGTTTCTATGGCTAGGTGTGTGCACAGGGAGAGAGAAGTCTTCACCAGTGATTCAGAAAATAAGCATTTTTTTCTCAGAGCATGCTTAGTCTGAGATTGTAAAGGCACAGCCTGTCTAAAGTTATAATTCAGGTGTGGAACTTCTTGCCACAGGAAACATGAATGCTGAATTTGACGTGGATTCAGAAACAGATGGCATAAATTCTTGACAGATAAATCTGTCAGGCACTACTGAGTAGAGAGGTACCACATCCAGCTCAGGAAGGGCCTGAGTCACCAATGAGTGCATTCAAACATGCAGAGACTATTCAGAGGATGTATCACCCTATGTTTGGTCTGCACAAGCCCTTCCCTCAGCATTTGCTATTGACTGCTGTGAGAGACAGGATACTGGGGGAAATGGACCATTGGTCTGACGTACTATAGCTATTCATACGTTTTTATAAGCCCACTGACAAAAGAATTGCACTTCTTAGCAAGCTCTCCAGCATCCCTTAATAGTCCATATATCCACAGTGAAGCATTTAAAGCTGTAAACCCAGCAAATATAGAACTCGACCACAGGGCTGAGGAGCAGCGCTGGTGGGGAGTCTACTCTTTTCCCTAAGGACATTAATGGCTTCTATACATAAGGAAACAAGAAGATTCAACAAAGCCCCAGTGTGTTGTCTTGCCAGAGGTACAGCATTCACTGCTGAGGTAAAACTAAATGCCACTGGCAGAGGAGAAAGATGAGTCCATGTTGCCGTGTACAGATGAGTGTCCTGAACAGAGACCAGCTGTTTAATAGGAAATATCAAGCATCACTGCTACTCCCATTTCCTTTAGGAAGAATATCTTTAAAGGAGTCTAGACATCCAGATTCCCTGTAGTTCCAGTCTGTACTTCACTGGCTACCACAACACTAAAATGTAAGCAATACAAAGCCTAAGTCACTTCTCTGAATCTGATGGTTGCCACATAACTCAGAGGAGTATTTGTAGAGGATGCAATATGTGCTGCTTTTCTTCCACATGAAAGCAATGCTGCTGAGGAAAGTCCCAAGCTTTCTGCTTTCATGGCCAATGCCAAAAGTTGAACTGCATGGAGTGCCTCTGCTAACAAATGATAAGACAAGCAAGCATGAGGAATATCTCCTCTCCCAACACAACCCCTCAGGGAAGAATACCCGTGGCAACAAGAAGCCCTGAGGCATTTCCAGCAGACAGAATATTTCCAGACAGATGAAAACACATTGTACTGCCAGGGTCACATAAACCATTTCTGATTTGGTCAGCATCATCTCATGCATGATTTAGTAACGGGTTTGTATTCAGCTTTACAGTAGGACTGCACAGCTCAAGGCATCCTAATTCTTTTTCTTTTTGATTGACTATAGCTTGTTCTCTTGCGGGAAACCTGAGGAATTTTTTGTTTGGATGTGCATATCTTTTCTTGTCCAAATGATCTGATACTGTACCTGTATATTCTTCCACTTTGTAAATTATCAATCTAAAACATAAATATCCTTCTTAGGCATTTACAACATAAAAATGCTGTATACTGCACTGCATGTAAAGAGACTTAGACAAATTTGAAATAGGTATTTCAATCTTCACTCACTGAACGCTTAGTTACTTCCAATTATTTAAGAATAACCAGATGATTCTTACACTGTGAGTACAAGTACTGCTTCTTTCTTCTGTTTATCTTGAAAGACAAGACTTAAAAAGTCAGATTCTTTAAAAAGGCATAAATAAATAAATAAGGGTATCTTGCAATATTAATGAAAAAAAAAAGACTGAAAAAAGATGTGAGAACGCAGAAACAGACAACTTTTTAATTATAGCTTATAAAATTTCATATCTGACAGAAGCAACATTATCTTGCTACACAAGTGTTTCCATTTAAGGCTCAGGG
>VYZX01028642.1:16610-28238 GCA_013401335.1 Brachypteracias leptosomus | reverse complement strand
TTCCCTCCCTCTCCCAATAATTTACATTTGCATGCTTCAAATACTGCTTAAACAAATTTGCAACCACTGAGTGAGTGCATGGCTGCATATAATCCTCATTCCATGACCAGTGGGATATCTTGAAGATGAGGTGAAATGCTCATGTTCACTTTTCTTGAAAGGCCAATTTTTCATAAATAATTCTGCAGTTGAACCTATTCTCTGAGCCATCTGTTAAGCAGCAAAGTATAACTCTTTGTTTCTAAAGAATGTGTTTATACAAAATGAATGTGAAATACTTGAATGTAAACAATGCTATGACTCCTGCATAAAGTCAGTATAACAGAGCAGAGAATGCATTTTTATAAATTTGCCTGCCACACTGCTGCTCTTTTAATTTTTTGAGCAACTGAACAATTACATGATTGGTATTAAATATTGTAACAGGCAGGATTAGTTCCTAAAAGAATGTAAATTAGTTTGCCTCCACTGGCGCCAACTGAGTTTGAATCATTCATTCTAGTTGTGAATCTGTTTCATTATAGTCCATATACAACACCTGGCTCTAACAATAAAGTGAAAACAAATTATTGTGAAGCAATACATTTTCTGTTGTATTTGAGGTGTTTGAGATGCAAACCTCTAGAATCTTCAACAGATCCAAAGCACTTTCATTAAGCTATTTAATAAATAAAAAATATTAGGGAGATAGTGGTGCATTTCATACCTGAATTAATTGTTTCTGAAATTGTAATGTTGCAAAAATACTAACTANACTTAAGTTGCTAACAGTTGCTGCAATTATTTGCTGCATCTGATTGCCTTTCATATTCGTAGCAATGTAGGTATCTTCAAAACCTACTGCATTACAGATATTGTTCTTTGGCATGTAATTAGTTTTTTTACAGCCCAAATGAGGAGCTCATAATCCTTTAAATAGCTCTGATCAATAGTGTAATTGAAAGTCTCCTAGCCAGAAGGAATCTTCATTTTCAAGGGTGTTATGAGTGAAAGACCACTACAGGTTTCCATGACACTAAGGCTAAAGGTTAAATGAACACTTAGGGTTTCCACTGATCTGTGAACGACTGTATTGTCTTCACAACTATGACTTGTAAATCTTCTCTAAAACGTGTATACATGCTTGTCTTCCTACGACATAGGTCCTCTTATTAGTAAGGATCCAAAACTCCATTAGAGGTTTAAAAAGATACTTCATAAGCGTTCTGAAGGACAGAGAGATAATGAAAAATAACCACAAAAAGGTTGGGGTTTTTCTTCATTTCTTTTATATTTAAATTCTTTTATTTTAATTTTACATGGTTTTCTCCTAGCAGGAAACTTTTATATCCATTCCAGAGAAATATTTTGTGTGGCTAAAATATATTTGCATAGTAAAAGAGAAGTTGATTTCAAAATTAATTTAATTTTTAAAAATGGTTTTGAAACTATTTGCAGCAACCATATATTCACATATTCTGGTAAGTGAAAAATTACCAGATTCCTTTTTGATAAAATGCAGCTTAAATTTTGAGCAGAGTATTGGAAAAGGACAAATTATATTTGATAATAAACAGTTTATTCACTACAAATGCAATTTGGATCAACTGAAACTATGATTAAATTTGGGTGGAATTTGGTCAAATTACATCAGGAGATTAAAATAGGAGAATGATAAAATAAAGACTTTGGCACTTCCAAAATCAACATTTCAGAAGTTCTCCTGGTGGATCAATAAGGAAAATCAGACACAAGTCATTAAATTTTCATGATAGACACTAGTATGATACAGCAAGGTGCTCTCCTGAGAGGTGGAAAAGCTGAGATCAGCCTCTCCTCTATTTTGCAGAAGAGCTTCATAAGAGGCTGTGAAGTTGTTCTGAATCTCTCCTGTTTAAAACTGTCACACTTGCTATAAAACATGTAATATACATCTGATGATGGATAGGAATCATGGTGGTCAGATTTGCAGATAAGTAAACTGAGTGATATTAAATTCTTCCAGGAGGACTTGAGAGAGACATATACTAGAGTATTCAAAAGACCTACAGTAAAAAATTGCAGAGGAGTTTGGGAAAAATGCCTTACATGTCTATTCCAAATCAGTGGAGAGGGATGCTTCCAGCTCCTCCTCTTACTTTTTCAATCTGCTCTGAATTATCCTTATAGGTCCAGCCTTTTGCTGTCACTCAAACGCCCAGAAACACAATCTTTTAAAATAATTTAATATCCTAAACCAGTCCATTCTTATGTTGTCAGAAAAATCCATGGTAAGCTTGCCCTTCTGTCCCAATACTCACCCTAATCAGCAACTTCTGGGTAAACTGAGCAAAGTAAGATGATCCTATAGCTGAGCATGAAGTGGTCAAAAAGTTTTACTAATAAATATTAATAATTACTAGGTAAGGAGAAATCAAGATCTTCTTCAAAGTATTCTGTGCATGATGGATAAATTTATGTAACAAATTACTAATTGTAAACTATTCTTTCTATCCTGAGCAGATAAGAAGCATTTGGTTTATTTGCATGATCTGTCATTTTAAGACTGTAAGCTGCATATTCACTTCTTGAGTTTGAAAGGATTGCTAAGATTGTCTCAATTTTTAAAATTATTTTGCTTTTCCAGATGTGCATTAGACAGTGGGATTATATGATAGCCTTTCAAGAAAATACAAGATTTGAATTTCAAATACACTGAAGGCTCTTAGCATAGTCCATAATCAGCAAAATTATCACTCAACTCAGCACATTTCATCACAGCTAGTAATCTCTTCTCATGTGAACACTTGAGTTAAAAATATTTCCAGTAAAGACTTGTAAGTGCAAAAATGTAACAACTGAAACACTGCTATATATGGTATAATTAAGCACTTGTTTTTCTGCACATGACATATGTTTTCATTCTGTATTGGAACTTCAATTGGATCTAAATTACTCTGGATCAAACAAAAATGTGTTCAAAATGAAAAAGATGGCTTACCACTATTATTAAATCATTAACCAAACAGAAAAATTCTGGGCTATGAAGTAAAACTGAAATCACCAGCCAAAAACTAACACATTAATGCTTAAATATATAGCTAGCATGCACAGTGTTTATCTTTTATTTTTTAAACCGTTAAATTAGATTTTCCTACTGTTAAAAATCAGTAGCTTCCATAACTTCTGCTGAGCTTCAACCATAAGAGATTATTTAGCTGTTTATGATTAACTTCCCAACTGAAAGCAACCAAAAAAGTATCTGTGATCTAATGGTACATTTATGTATATAATCTCAGTTCCACAATATTGTTTTGGCACTTTTCTTCTGACCTCACCTGCCCTTTGACTCAAGGATGAAATAGTATTTCTATAAAGCAACCTTGTATTATCTCATAATGGTCATGCTGACAGTGGGCTATGGGAAGCATCTGAAGAACGCAGGCCTTGCATTCCCTGAGCAGCAGAGCCACCAGCTAATGCTTTCTCTAATGTGTGGAATGCACATCACCTTTAATCAGAATTAACCATAGATGAGTGTCCCATTTTAGCTGGGACTAAAATGGGACAAACAAAAAATTTCAAAGATATCAATTAGGATTTTTTTTTCCCAACACACAAGAAATAGATAAAGATGGATCACAGACCTTGTCTGTCAAAAGGAAGAATTTCTCATCGCTAATATCCTTGAACCTGATTTGATCCACTCAGCCCCTGTTGCAGTAAATCTCTACAGCATCAGCAGGTGCAACCATTAACAACTCAATGTCCTCTTAGCTGATGTTTGTATGTTCTATTTATTCTAATCACAGTCATAGCACTGAATCAAACAGCAGTATGGACAGATATTAAAAAATACTGCCTTTCCATTAATTTTAAATGACCTTTTAGTCTACATTTAAATTTGAATTGGATGAAAATGCATCATTTTGTCATAGACCATGAGAAGAAATGACTTAAAGAGATTGCAGAGTGAAGGTTAGCCTTTAGTCTCCAGAAGCTACTTTGCAGAAAAGCAATGTGCTTATAAAGACACAAGGATAAGGCAGAAATTATCTCCCCTTGTCATAAAAATATAGACAGCTTTTGGAAAACAAAGAAAAGGCATCAAATTAATGCTCAAACCTCTATAACATAAGCCTGAACCTCTCTACCTGTCACTTCTGACGAATATGCTCTTGTGAAAAGCCAGATTATTCAGAATTAGACATCTTTTCAAACTTTCATGGTGCAGGAAGGTCTCTAAGGGAACAGTAAAAGTAGACCTCTGCATATAACAACAGTTTTAATGGCAAAAATTCATCAAAGTCTGTCAGGAGATATTTAATGAGTCAGATAAGATAAGGAATAATGATGCCGGGAAACCCACAATCTCCTAGCATAAGAGGAGTTCTGTTGTTTTCTCCACTAATATTAAGGGATGCAAACTTCTATCCACAATGGTATGAAGAGGGATATCAACAGAATTCCTGACACATGAAAAGGATTCATGTCTGTAGATAGAATAAGGTAAACTCTAAGGTAGGATAAATTTTAAACCCAAAATTTTGAAGTGGAAAGCATCAAGACAGATTATGTAGCGCTTTTCTTTTCCTGAAAACACTACCTACATATTTCCGTGGCTCTTTTCATACCTAACCACACCAAGAAATTTTTAGAACTTAGCTCTGAGGTTGGTGCCTTATTCACAGAGGGACTAAAGGGCTACATGTTGTAGCTGTTCTAAACCAACAGTCCTCCAGTAAGTTCAAGGCAACTGTGTTGATTTAACTGAGCTAAGGACTCATCCCAAAACTAGCTGTCTAAGATAATACTGAAGACAGGTGGGAATTGAGCCTCATTTCTCTGCCCCCCAATTCATTGCTTTAATCACAAATGTATTCATTTTTCACAATGTTTTTTGCAGTCCTATCTTAGCTCCAGTGAACCGAGCAGCTTCCCTTCCCACCAACCCTATGCTAAGCTTGTTTGTCCCTTGTTTGCATTGCTAAGGAACCTCCAGAAAGCAAGTAAAAGACAAATTGGACTCAATGCCTTTTTGATACCACAGAGAATTGCACAGACCCTTTTTCATTGTATTTTCTGTAGAATCTTGTCCGTTTACTTGTATGAATTAAGTGATCTTATATGCCTTCATTTACACTGCTTTTAAAATACTTTTGACAGGAAAAAACAATAAGATTTCTATAGCTCACCATCAGTAACCTCCAGCTGAGCCTTTGCTAAAATGCTTCCAGCAACCGTCAGTGCTTGACAAATGTAGTAGCCTGCATCAGACCGCTGAATGTTGGTAATAGTGAGGTCTCCGGTTGGTGACACTGAATACCTGCTGTTGGGTTGTAGAGGCTGGTTTGGGAAGAGTAGATTCTGCAAAGACAATTCATCTCACATCAATTCAAAACACCAAAAGCACCACTTTTCCCTCAGAGAGACAATGATTTTTCCTTAAAAGTACTATATATAAACCAGAAGAAAAAGTAAGTGTGGTTATGACTTTATGAACACATAGAGCTAGCTTTCCCTGCCTTGGGCAACTTGCAGTTTAAATTAGAAACAGTCCTTTGACAGCACACAGTGGTGTGTTCTGGCTCGGGGTAAAGGCAAGAAGAAATTTTCCAGCAATCACACTTGAGTGATTTGTATTTGTGACACATTCATCTTCATTCTGAATGTAATTGTAATAATATACTTAGCTGGCTATCAAACCAGGAGTACATAATACTACAGTAAACATCAGAAAGCTGGCAGAAAGAATTGAGTCCTGGAGACTGGAGGGTGTGCAGCAATATTGTTTGACTGTGAATATGTTCTGGGTAAAGAAGAAAGAAAGAGTGTGGCACAGAAGGAAAGCTGTGAGGAAGATAGAAACGGGTTATAAAGTAGGAGAAGCTGGCAGAGGATGAGAGCTTAAAGGAGAAGTAAAAAACGGAGATATACTAAAGGAGAAGATCAGCATGGAGCATTAAGGGTGAAGAGAAAGGGTAGAAATCTGATGTGAAAATCATCAGAGAGAAAAAATAATTTCATGTAGGGTAAGACATCAGCACAAAAGAGGAAGATTAGCTTTTGCCTTTGGGCTGGATTGGAGAGAAGAGAGATGTCAATAAGAATAACTGGAATGGATATAGTAGTCATTCCATATCATGAAGGATTGAATTAACCAATAATACAGAAAAGGACTGAAAAGGTTTTAGTGGTGAGGGCTGTTTATTCAAGGAAAAAGTTATATAATCTGGCACAGCTCTTGATGCCAAAAAAAAAAAGAACAGGAAAAAGGAGGCAAGATGAACAAAGGTCAGCAGCATTGCCCAACAAGACAGAAAGGAGAACAGATTAAACCATAATTAAACAATGGGAATTCCAGGCAAATAGGGTCTGGCTTTTACATCAATTCAACAAGCCTCTATGAAAAATACAGTTGTCTGTATCAGGAATATCCCAAAACAGTGTTACCATGCTGTGATAAGCTTTCAGTCATTACTGCAGCTCTGTATAGCTCTGTTGCAGTATCTAATGACAACTCCCTACTAACTTCTAAGCTTGTCTACATGGGCGAAAAAGAAAATCTACAAGTATAGAGTAGTAATGAATTTTCTGTAGATTTGCTTCTTCTAAAAGAAGGGAGCCTACAAGAAAGCTGAGGAGGGACTCTTTGCAAGGGCTTGTAGTACAAGCGGTAATGGCTTTAAACTGAAAAGGAGTAGATTTAGATTAGAAATTAGGACAAAGTTTTTCAGTCTGAAGGTGGTGACTCACTAGAACAGGTTGTCCAGGGAGGCTGTGGATGCCCCAACACTGGATGTGTTCAAGACTAGGTTGGATGGGGCTTTGAGCAACCTTGTCTAGTGGAAGGTGTCCTTGCCCATGACAGGGGGGTTGGAACTAGATGATCTTTAAGGTCCATTCCAACTCAAACCATTCTATGATACCCTAATAGACCTTAACAGTTTACAAAAAATTATTTGGAAGTGACAAGCAACAAACTTGGATTTTAAAGCAATTGGATTTGAAGTGAAACTTACATCTTTATCTGTCTGGTTTTGGCAATAAAAGGAGAGAGATAAGCTTTAAATAAGATCCGACACTTCAAATATCCTTATAACTGTATTAACCTNGGATTGCCCCGACCCAGATGCAGGACCTTGCACTTGGTCTTGTTGAACTTCATGAGGTTGGCATGGGCCCACCTCTCCAGCCTGTCAAGGTCCCTCTGGATGGCATCCCTGCCCTCCAGCATGTCGACCACACCACACAGCTTGGTGTCGTCAGCAAACTCACTGAGGACGCACTCAGTGCCACTGTCCATGTCTCCGACAAAGATGTTAAACAAGACTGGTCCCAGTACTGATCCCTGAGGGACTCCACTTGTCACTGGCTACTTGCCACCCTACAGTGGGTCTTTCCCTTTCCCCCCTTTCCATGTCAGTGTTCAATAAATTTTTCACAATAAATTTTTCATCAAAAATCAATATGCACCCAGTAAACATGTCGGATGCAATAAGAAAAAAAGTGTGACAATTCTGAAACAATTTCAGGCTATAAGGCTAAGTGGATCTCAAAAAATTGCCTTTTTCTGAATTGCCTTGAAACTTTCAGAGTTGCCATGACTGGCATAAATGCCTACCAAATAAGGGTACTATGAAAACACTGCTAAATTTTATGAGAATGGAGAATATTTTGATATGGCTGAGCTTGACTCCATTTATCATTCATTATGCAAAGTGTAAAAAGCAACACAATATAAAAGACAGTGTAAGAATCAAGCTCCTAACTTTCAAGAGGAAAAAGATCCAGAATCCTTTTCATTACCGCATTAGAAAGGAGAGGCTACCTTTCTCATCTTCAGCACGGGCTGTTCTCTGTTCTGGAGAAGTACCATGTCCCAGTGAGTATTTCGCACATCAGGAGGAGTTCATCAGTCTCATGACTCCTCTCTTCAAAGATGAGATAACTATGAATTGTAACTTGTCCTAAATTACAGTATAGCCCCAATTTCATTGGTTTTAATTAGCTGTCAGGTTGCTCATCAGGGCACAGTGGTGGCATGCTAGGTTGCAAACAGGGGTACTAAAGTCACCCGTGATATAATGGCACTGAATTTATCTCTGAATTTAATCCAGAGAGTCTAAAGGTTATGCCCTTTCCTGGTACATTTCATTGGTGGGTCGCTGTTAAACTCTGGGGAAAAGGCTACTGAGCATAAAGGACCAGCTGTTTATGCACAAACTGGCACAAAGAATGACTCAGGAGGGAACAGCTCCCCTCCCTTCCAGCTGGTTGTGCTCAGAAACACATGATCAGGAAATGGATTCACAATGAAAAATGCCCTACAATTACTGGAGTAGGTTAACATGACTACATAACATTACTCTGAACACTAATAATAGTGGTACTGCAAACATTTCCTTGAGTGAAAGCAGAAACAAACATCAAAAAACCAAGCAAGAACTTATAGCTGGGCACACAAAGGTGAAAAGTTACATAATTTGGCCAAAATACCATCCTCCAGATTTGTATGATGATATATGGAATGTGGAAACTCACCTATTCTATGGTATCTCATTGCGAGATCTGTCGAGTTGTATATTGAGATGGTAACACTAACCTGTATTACTTCACCAATGCCCAATTAAGATTAACATGAGGGTGTAGTGAATCACATTGAGCTATTTCTCAAGGTTTGATTGTAAACCATGTAGGTATCAATTTTTATGTTGCATTTATTTGCCAAAAAAGACCACTCTAACCCTCAGAGATCTGGTTCTCAATATGGTAATTAATTTTCCAGGTTTGTAATTAAAAAGCTTCAACATGGTACAATCAGTAGGTAATAACATTCAATTAAAGACACAAGATGCATTTTCACCTTAAAATGTTTTTACCCTTGAAGTGATACCAATGGAAGAGGATAAAATAGAGTATTAACGCTTTTCAATTACGCTAAATTACTTTAATCCTGCAAATGATGTCCTACTTTAATTAGAAGCTCTTCTCTTTATTACAGCAAGATGGATGTCCACTTTGTTAGATTCAAGTGTGACACTATAAGCTCACTTTACATAAACATTACCATGTTATTAAAATGCTCTACAAGGAAGGGTTTTGAAATGTTTGCTAGCACATCGGTATTTCCTACTTTTGATTCAATATGCTATTCTACTTTCCCCTTGGAACAATTTTCACCTTGGTGAGACTCACAATGCTATGCTTTTCCAGGATGTGATCCATGGAGGCCAGATTTAAAGTTCTCCAAAGAACACACTGAAGATTAAGCTTACACTCATACAAGCTTACACCCATAAATTAACAGTGTTGTATCTTTGTAAGCCACAAATGTTACAAAGCACAAAATGCTGCCAGCCTTGGTTTGTAATTCTGGACCAGTTATCTGACCTCGTGAGAGGGTGAAGCAGAAGCAGGCGGGGCAGAGTAAGACATCTTTGGTTCAGTTCTTACCTCATGTTTTAACTGAGCTGGTACACACAACGCCTTCAAATTAGACAAAAGACACATGTGCACTGCAGAACGCAGTGTGGATACTTGAGTTAACTCACATATTCTCGTATGGAAAAAAGTAGCACAGGTGTCTAAATTCAGCCGATGGAAAAGGGTACACAGAAAGACATAGCCATGACAGGCTTCATCAGGTAGCTGCAGAAGACACTGTCCTTGGGCATCCATTTGCCCCTTTTACTCTTTTCTCAGGTGCAAAAGAGGGTACACCACATACTTTACAGTGTCCAAATTTAACACACTAACATGAATTACACATTGAAAGCAAGAAGGCCTGACTTCTGCTGTAATATTGTGCCAATATAACAACAGCAGTAAAAAAAAGTTACGCCATGACATTCAAATATTAAGCTGTAGAACTTAGTAATGGCTGATGGCAACATTCATTGCTATCTCAGAAATTCTGCTTTCAAAAAATGATAGTAAGGATCAGGGAAATATTTCCAAAGTCAGATTCAGAAATTTCCCGAGACAAGGAAGACAGCATCTATGTGTTCAAAACCTATATCTGTATGCACTATGAGAATATGCCAGTGCAAATCAGCTCACTAGATATGTATCTGCTTCATCATGTCTAGACAGGTTGTGAACAGTAATTACTGACTCTGATTAGTTAAAAATTGAGTCATACCTTTTTTATCTACTATGTATGTCTCACCCACATGTCTGACGTGGGCTTCAGTATGAAAAGTCTTTAAGATATATAGAGTTGCTTTCTATACGTTGAAACAGCACCTAGCACAAGTTTCACCAACTTTGAGTGAAAGTCTTTGAGTTCTTCACAAAATTAATATTTAAAAAAACAGCAAAAAAATGTTGGTAGAGAAGACTGATAGTTTAAAAGACAAATTCCTGTGGAAGATTAAAATAATCTATGAAAGGTAATATAATTTTCTTACAAATACAACAATACAACTACTTGGAAAGGCTTAAAAGACTTATAGGATGCTTATAACTTACCTGGCTTCCTTCTTTTTGCCAGAAAACAGCTGGCTGGGGATTTCCTTTAGTTTCACAAGGAAAAGTCACTGTTCGACCCTGGGCTACAATCTGGTCTCGTGGTCTCACCACAAACTGTGGAGGAGCTACAATGTAAGAAAAAACATGGCGTAAATTTAGGCTATTTTTCAAGAGGGAGATGAGGAATATTGAAGGAAAGAGACAATATTATGGAGACTTGTTTTATGCCAGAGGACGTAACACCAGAAACATTAATTAGTATAGACAGAACTAATATATAAACAAAAACAACAACAGCAACAAAAAGAGCAGCAATATCAGTATGTGATATCCCCATTTGTAAAAGAAAAAAAAATTGGAAAAAAAAGGAAAGAAACATTACAACCATACATGCCAGAGTAAATTCTGATGAAAATAAAAGCTAATGAGCAGCAGTCAGGTGTTTATGATGCTCTCTCTGGAAGTGTTCTACCTTTCATCTGGGCAGATACAGCATTCTAATATCCTCTATGCTTCACAGAGCTTGTTGTTTTTTCTGGAATTATCAGGTATTGCAAGGTATGAATTAGGATATACAGACTGCCTTTTTCAGTCTGTCCCTCTGGACTTTAAAAAAAGATTGGGAAAGGAGAGGAAGGTCTGGATGACAGCAGAAGGATAGAAGTTCAAGAGCTCCCTCACTTCTCTTGGGGTAGTGTGGTCAAGAATGGAGTGGGAAGGAGGACTTGTTGTCAAAAGAATGGTTGCTTGTGTAAATGATTTCTGCTTGTGTAAAGCCAAGAAAGAAGCAAGAGTTGAAAAGTTAGTGGGCAATAGTGAGTGGTGAGTNAGTGGTCAAGATGGAGTGGTCAGCAAGAAGGAATATATATGCAGGAGATCAGGAAGAGACAAGGCAAAGAAAAAAGGAGAAAGTGGAGCTAAAACAAGAAGGAAGAACCAGGACTGGCTATGTTTTAGAGTAGATAACATTACCAGTGTTCAGACACAGGGGACCAGGAAGCACAATCAGAAGTAAACAATTTCTAAAAGAGAGGTTAGTTTGACTTGTCTGGAGGTACTGAGAGAGAATAGAGGGCTGATGCTTGGTGGGGACAAGAGAGAGAAAAGGTGTTAATGTGCTGAAGGAAAATGGGGAAGAAGCAGCGTTGGAGGATTTGAAAGAAAAAAACTTGACATCAGTGACTATGTTGAGTGTGA
>VYZX01028639.1:1441-15378 GCA_013401335.1 Brachypteracias leptosomus | reverse complement strand
CTCCCTCCGGTACCCGGGGCCCCCCTCCGGTACCCGGCATCTTTCCAGCTCCTGCACCCCTCTCCTGTGCCCGAGACCCCTCTCCGGGTCCCGGTATCCCCCCTCCGGTACCTGGGTTCTCTCCAGCTCCAGGGCCCCCCTCCGGTGCCTGGGACCCCCCCTCCGGTACTAAGGACTTCTCTCCATTCCCCGTCTCCCCTCCCGGTAACCGGGACCCCCACCTCCCATACACCCCTTCCTATGTCTGACCCCCCCCACCTCTCCATTCGCTGTCTCCCCTCCCAGAACTTCGTTCCCAGTCCCCCCCCCACGCTCTCCGGTGCTCCCGGGCCCCCTCTCGGTGCCCGGTGCCCCGTGTGCTGCCCGCGGTTCCCCTGGTCCCCGGGGCTGCACCCTGAGCCCCCCACCCCATATTGGGGACCCCCCCCACCCTGGGAAGAGCTGTGGGGTTCCCCAGGAGCTGGGGGTCCCGTCCTGCTGCCAGCCCTGGAGCCCCGGGATTCCCTGAACCGGGGGGACACCAGCTGGGAGATCCCTCCCGGTGTCCCCCTGCTCCTCTCCCCCTTCTCCCCAGGCTGGTGACGTCCCCATGGGCAGGAGTGTGAGTCTGGGGTCCCTGAGCCCCCCCCATGTTGGGTCCTCACGTGTTCTGGGACCTGGAGGGCAAAGGTCCCTGGATCCTCCTGTTTTCCCGGTGCCTTTGCTGCCCCATCCCCTTATCTGCCTGTTCTTCCACCCTGCAGCCCATGGGGGCTTTGAGGGGTCCCTGGGGCTTTGGGGCTCTGCCTCTCTTATGTCCAACAAGGATATTTTGGGGATTCTCAGGAGAAACCCCCCCCTGGACCCTTGTGTTGAGGGGACACGGATCCTTGGTGTGATTTTGGGCCATGGTTGGTGTCCCTGGTGGGCACCAGCTCTTGGGGTCCACCTGTTGCTACCTGGGGTGTCCCCTTTCCAGGGCCACCAGCCCATAATCCCCCCCCAGGTGGGGGTCCCAGGTCTGCTCCGTGCTGGTGCCAGCCACATGCTCCTCTGTGGTTTCCATCACATCCTTTTGAACTTTGAGGTTTTTGGGGTTTTCCTGCACCTTCCTGATGCACGAGTTGCCCCGAAATCACGGAGGGGGCACAGCAGAGGAGGAGGAGGAGGGGGAGAAGTGGGAGCAAGGGAGGTGATGGGGGGTCAGGGCTCTGGAAGAGGCGCTGGGACCCCCAGTAAGGCTCTTTTTGGGGGGCTGGGGAAGCCCCTGAAGTCCTGGGGTGGGTATAACTGGGCTTGTTGGGGTCTGGCTCTGCCCTGGGCTGGAAGGAGCGTGGCACTGGGGCCCCCAGTTGGTGAGTCCCCAGCTACCAGTCTGACCAGTTCCCTGGGGCTCTGCCTTTTGCCTTCCCAGTGGGCACGGTGCCCTTGACTGGTGGCTGTGCCCACAGGACCCTAATGCCACCCCCTGCCATGCTTGGGGGGCACCTGTGCCACAGGAGCTGGGTCCATCCAGCTGCCCACCCCTTGGTGTACTCTTGGCTCATCCTCCAGCTCCAACTACAGCCCAGTTTAAGCCCAGTTTAAGCCCAGTTTAAGCCCAGTTTAAGCCCAGTTTAAGCCCAGTTTAAGCCCAGTTTTCCCAGAGCCTGGGCTGCCTTTCCCTGGCACATGAGCGTGGCTTGGGCTGGCAGGTGGGATAAAACAGTTGCTGCACCCCCTGCCCTATAAATTAAAGATTAAGGTTAATTACAGCGATGAAAACTTAACTCTCAAGCCTTTGCTGGGAGCTCACTTAGACTCAGGCTTAATTTAAGGCTGGGCTCTGCCACGGGATGGGGTGTAGGGCAGCACGTGTGATGCTGGGGGGCCACCAGACCTTGGGGTTGGTGTCTTGGGGTCCCTGGCACGGGGCTTTTGTGGCTTTGGGGGTGGGCAGGCAGCCAGGGGCTGTGCTGAAACCCAACCCTGAGGTTTTCTCCACTGGCATCAATCCCACGTGGTGGGAGCCAGCTCCGATTAAACTTTGGGAACAGGGTGATCCCCGGGATGCTTGGCTGGGAGCCTGGCTTGGCTGGAGCTGGGCCTGCTGCTGGAGGGGTGGTTTGGGGGATGGGGCTGGGGTGGAGCTGTCGGGGAACCCCGGGGTTCATGGAGGGTGATGCTGGTTCCTGGTGTTGAGGTGGGTGCAGGGGAAGGTCCAGTTTGGGGCTCTCATTTTGGGGGGATTCTCCCACTGGTTTTATTTGACCTCGATGTGGTTGCTTGGCTGAGGTGGGTGCAGGGCCACTGGTGCCTGGGGGTCCTTTGCCCCTGGTAAAGGTCTTGGCATCATGGTGGGTGATGGCACCTGCTCTGAGCTTCCAAACTTCACTGAGAGCATCTCCTTGGGCTCACCAGCACCTTCCCCACGTGCCCTGTCCCAGGTCTGGGGAGGGATGGGGCTGCTGGAGCCCTGGGAGGTGGATGGGATGGGGTGGGATGGATGGGGTTTATCCTAGTGGTGCTCTTGGCTTGGAGAACTCAGCAGCTAAAGCAGGAGGTGGCTCAACTGGGTTCCTCAGCCCCAGGAGTAAAATCTTGATCTACCACAGCAGCAGAAGGTTGGGATGGGATGTTGGAGGCTGTGAAGGTGCAGGGTGCAGAGCTTGGCTCCATCCTACATCTCCGAGCAGAAAACCTGGGACAGCTCCTAGAATCATAGAATCATTTAGGTTGGAAAAGACCTCCAGGATCATCAAGTCCAACCTGTATCCAGCATCTTCTAGACCATGTCCTGAGGTGCTACATCTACTGGTTTGTTGAACCCCTCCAGGGATGGTGACTCCACCACCTCCCTGGGCAGCCTGGGCCAGTCCCTGACCACTCTGTCAGCAAAGAACTTCTTCCTCATGTCCAATCTAAACCTCCCCTGGTGCAACTTGAGGCCATCACCTCTTGTTCCATCGTTCTTGGGAGCAGAGCCCAACCCCAGCCTCACCACAACCTCCTTGTAGGAGCCGCGGAGAGCATCGAGGTCTCCTCTCAACCTCCTCTCCTCCAAGATAAACAACCTTATTTCCCCCAGGAGCTCCTCAGGACCCCTCTAACCCTTCCTCCTCCTCTTCCTCCCCCCAGGTGCTGTCTGGCTGTGCCATCATCGTGCGGGGGCAGCCCCGGGGAGGTCCCCCCCCCGAGCGCCAGATCAACCTCAGCAACATCCGTGCTGGGAACCTCGCCCGCCGCGCCGGTGCCGCCCAGCCCGAGGCCAAGGACACCCCAGATGAGGTGGGTGCCCCCCCAGCAGCCCTGCCAGCTGCTCACACCACCCCCAGGGTCTTTAGATGAGCTGGGTAGGGGTCTCCAAGCTCTCACACCACCCCCAGGGTCTGTAGATGAGCTGGGTGGGGGGCTCCAAGCTCTGCAGACCACCCCTAGGGCCTTTAGATGAGCTGGGTAGGGGTCTCCAAGCTCTCACACCACCCCCAGGGTCTGTAGATGAGCTGGGTGGGGGGCTCCAAGCTCTGCAGACCACCCCTAGGGCCTTTAGATGAGCTGGGTAGGGGTCTCCAAGCTCTCACACCACCCCCAGGGTCTGTAGATGAGCTGGGTGGGGGGCTCCAAGCTCTGCAGACCACCCCTAGGGCCTTTAGATGAGCTGGGTAGGGGTCTCCAAGCTCTGCAGACCACAGCACCCTCAGCTTGGTCGTTGCAAGGACTGTGGGCAGGTCCCTCCTCCCAACTTGGGGGTGCACAAGGTGCAGGAGACAGGATGAAATGGTCCCTTCCATCCTCTTTAAGAGCTCCTTAAGAATCTAAAGATTCCATAGAGGCTGGAAAGGACCTCCAGGATCAAGTCCCACCTTCATCCCAACATCTCCCTGACCCCCAGACCGTGTCCCCAAGCCCCACATCTCCTCCTTTGTTGAACCCCTCCAGGGATGGTGACTCCACAGCCTCTTCCAGTGCCTGACCAAAAGAATTTCCTCTCCCTGCTCCACCAAGGTGGATTTTGGGGGGCAGGTCCCTCCTCCCTCACCCCTCTACATGCCCAGAACGGGGTGGGCACCTCCTTGATAAGCCCCAGGCAGGTTCTGCAGGACCAGGGGGAGCTGGTGGTGCCTTCAAGCTTCTTCTGCAGAGCTTTGGCTGCCCTGGGGGGGGGAAGGGGGGGTTACTTTGGCAGCTGAGGGGGTTGGGAGCCCAGCCCCGACCACCGGGGGTGTTGCCAAGCGAGGGCTGGCAGCTAATTGCTCTCCTTGGGGAGTTCATCTCTGAAGGCTTCAGCCTTTTTTGAAATGTCACTCTGGGAAAGAAATTACGCCTGTCAGGTTCTGCTAATTGTTTGTGAGCACGTCATGTTCTCCTCTCCTCTGGACCCACGTTCCCCCACCCACCCACCCGCCCTGCCTGGAGCGGGGCTCAGCTCCCTGGGTGCCTCCTTCTCTGGGTGCACGGAGGGTGCCAGAGCCTGGGCACCCCCTTCTCCAGCCTGGGCAGAGCCCCCCGTGGATGGTCCTGCTCTGCTTCTTCTCCACGGGCACCCACACAGCTTCATGGAGGAGCCCTCGTTGCATTGCTGCAGCTCCATCCCTGCTCCCTCTCCTCCAGGATGGGTCTGAGGAGCACGAGGAGGGCTGGAAAACCAACCTTTGGAGGGGATGGATGGAGAGAGAGGGGGTGTTTCTGCTGTGGAGCAGCAGGGAGGGTTCTTCTGGGAGCTCCTGGGCTCCAAAGAGCCTCCAGTGTGGTCCTGCTGGTGCTGGTGGAGGGGAGAAGGAGACTCCTGGAGGAGGCTGACCCGTTGGATTCTTTCTCTGCAGCCCTGGGGGTTCCCAGCCCGGGAGTTCCTGAGGAAGAAGCTGATTGGGAAGGAGGTTTGCTTCACTGTGGAGTACAAGACACCCCAGGGCAGGGAGTATGGGATGGTCTATCTGGGCAAAGGTGAGTGCAGGGGGCTCTGCAAGGGATGGGGGGGGTCTGGGGGGTGCATGGAGGGACCTTGGTGCTTGCCCAGGAGGGTGGGTTGGGATGGGGTGTTGGCAGCAAGGTGCAGGGTCCATGGAGCTCCAGGGTTTGGAGGGAGTGATGCCCTGTGGTGGTCCTGGGAGAGTTGGGCTTGGTCAGCCTGGAGAAGAGAAGGATCCAGGGAGACCTTCTGGGGGTCTTGCAGGACTTCAAGGGGTCTGTCAGAAGGATGGAGAGGGACTTTTGAGCAGGGCCTGTTGGGACAGGACTAGGGGGGATGGTTTGAAACTAAAAGAGGGAGATTTAGACCAGAGAGATGGAGAAATTGTTGGTGCTGAGGGTGGTGAGAGCCTGGTTGAGGTTGCCCAGAGAGGTGGTGGCTGCCCCATCCCTGGAACCATTGCAGGGGAGGTTGGAGCAACCTGAGATAGTTGCAGATGTCCCTGCTCAGTGCAGGGGGGTTGGACTGGATGACCTTGAAAGGTCCCTTCAACCCAACCCATCCCATCCCATGATTGCATGATCTCTGGCTGCTGGAAGTCTCCCAGAAGGAACCAGGATGGGTGAGGTGGGTCCCTTTCCATCACCCGTAGGTGTCAGCTCCCAGCCTGATGCTCCTCAGGGGGGAGAAATGAAGCATGAGAAGCTTCCCTGGGAAGTTTGTCAGGGGTTGAGATGCTGGTAAATGTGGAAATGCTGCAGCCAGGGGTGGGGGATCTGGGGGGGGCTGAGGATTTGGGGGATTATCAGGACAGGCTGAGAGTCCTGGGGCTGCTGAGCTGGAGCAGAGAAGCCTCAGAGGGGATCTGCTCAATGCTGCTCAAGAGCTAAAGGGTGGGGGCAAGAGGCTGGGGCCAGACTCTGGTCAGTGGTGCCCAGGGCCAGGACAAGGGGCACCAAGTGGAGCCCAGGAGGTTCCATGTGAGCAGGAGGAGGTGGTTGTTTGGGGTGAGGGTGTTGGAGCCTGGCCCAGGCTGCCCAGAGAGGTTGTGGAGTCTCCTTGTCTGGAGGGATTTTGGACTCTGGGGCCCCAGATCATCTCCAGAGCTCCAAGCCCACCATGCTGGGGTTTGATGCATGCCATGACCAAGGTCTCTGTGCCTCCTGCTCCCCCATGTGCTGACAGCTCCTCCCCCTGCCTTGTCCTCTCTCTGCAGACACCAGTGGTGAGAACATTGCTGAGTCCCTGGTGGCTGAGGGTCTGGCCTCCCGCCGGGAAGGGATCCGAGCCAACAAGTAAGTATCTGACCATGTTCCTTCACCACCCTGGTGCTCACAGAGCTGTTGAGTTCCTCAGCTTGGGCCAAGCACCAACCCCTGCTCCAGAGCTCTCCTTGGTGCCCAGGTTCCACGGCCATCAGGGTCCCAGCACAGTGACCCAAGCCTTTAGGATTGGGGTGGTTAAGGACTGAGGTTTGGAGGAGGTCCTGGGTGTCTCCTTGGCCTGGATGCTGAAGCACCAAAGCTGTGAGGCCTGCAGAGAAAATCTGAAGCTCTTGGTTGCTGGAAAATAACTCCTGGTGTGGAGTTGAGGTGCTTTAATTCATAGAATCATTGAGGTTGGAAAAGACCTCCAGGGTCATCAAGTCCAACCTTTGTCCAACATCTCCCTGACCCCCAGACCATGTCCCAGAGCTCCGCATCTACTAGTTTGTTGAACCCCTCCAGGGATGGGGACTCCACCACCTCCCTGGGCAGCCTGGTCCACTCTTCCACTAAAGAACTTCTTCCTAATGTCCAATCTAAACCTCCCCTGGTGCAACTTGAGGCCATCACCTCTTGTCCTGCCCTTAGTTCCTTGGGAGAAGAGCCCAACACCAGCCTCACCACAACCTCCTTTGGGTAGTTGTAGAGAGCAATGAGGAGCTCACACTAGAGAGGTGTTGTTGGGATGTTCCTGCCCCTTCTGTGAGCCAATGTTTTGGATGATCCCATCACACCCTGGAGCTCTGGAGAAGCCTGGCAGGGCTGTGATGTGCTGGCACTGGGCTGCCCTGCTCCAGGGGTGAGGGTTCTTCTGGTGGAGCTGCTCTAAATACTGCTTGGGGTGGGAGAGACCTTGGAGATCATTGAGTCCAACCATTCCCCCATCCCTGCCAGGGCACCACTAACCCCTGGCCCTCAGCACCACATCTCCACCCCTTGGAAACCCCTCCAGGGATGGGGACTCCACCATTTCCCCAGCTCCAACCTCCTCCCCCAGGTGCTCAGGTCAGTGTAGAAGCAGGACATGAGGCCCCCCAGGCTGGACCATGCCAGGAGCTCCATCCCCAGGGTGACCATCCTCATTAGCAGGACTGAGCTTCCTTTAATTAACTCTTGCCCGAGGCCTCCTCATCCAAAGGGTGTGTTAATTAATGGGTGACTCTCAGCCACTCACTTGGCAGCTCCTCGGGTCTGAGGCTTCTGCCCTCACTTGGGATCCATCAGATTGTGGGTTTTGCCCTCAACTCAAGAGGGTTAAAGCACAAATATCACCAGATTTGGTTAATGAGTTGTGATAAGGGCACGTGGAGCTGCTGCTGCCTTTGGACTAGGGCTGGTCCGTGGTGTGGTCCATGTGTGTACCTGGGTTTGTCCCTCCTCTCCCAAAGGGTGAGGAGCTGGGGCTGCATTTCCATCATGGTGCAAAAAAACGGAATTGTTTTGGTTGGGAGAGACTTTTAAGCTCATTGAGTCCAACCCTTAACCCATCCCTGCCAGGGCACCACTAACCCCTGTCCCTCAGCACCACATCTCCACACCTTGGAAACCCCTCCAGGGATGGGGACTCCACCTGGCACAGCCCTTCACAACCCTTTCCATGAGGACATTTCTCCTCAGCTCCAAACTCAACCATCCCTGGGGCAACTTGAGGCTGTTTCTTCTTCTGTCCCTTGTTCCTTGGGAGAAGAGCCCGACCCCACCTGCCTCCAACCTCCTTGCAGGGAGTTGTAGAGCAAAAAGCTCTCCCCTCAACCTTCTCTTCTCCAGCCTCAACCCCCCCAGCTCCCTCAGCTGCTCCTCACCACACTCCTGCTCTACACCCTTCCCCAGCTCCGTTGTCCTCTCTGGACACCCTCCAGCCCCTCTGGAAGGGCTGCATGGGCTTCAACCTCCCTCTTCTGTCAGAGGTGATGCTTCCAGCAGCAGATGCTGGGACACTGATGTCTCAGCCTCTTGTGCTGGAGACTCTCGGTGTGATTGACTGAGCTCAGCAGCTCACCCAAGCGGTGCCTTAAGTCACCAAATCACTTAAAAGCCTCCAGAGAAGTGCCTGGAAGGTGGATGTTGATCCCGAGGTGGCCTCACCCCCTCTGCTGTCCCTGCAGCCCCGAGCAGAGCAGGCTGGCCGAGCTGGAGGAGCAGGCCAAGAGTGCCAAGAAGGGGATGTGGAGCGAGGGGACGGGCTCCCACACCATCAGGGACCTCAAGTACACCATCGAGAACCCCCGGCACTTCGTGGACTCCATGCACCAGAAACCAGTCAATGGTAAGGGTGGCACCACCTCTGGCCCTCCCTGCTGGGCACTGAGGTCGTCCTCGTCCTCCCTCCTCCACCTCCTGCCTGTGCCACGCTCCTTGGGTGCTGTTCTTGGTGCCTTCTCACCCTGGAGGGCTGGCTCTTGGCTCCACAGCTCCCCACCAAGCTCCTCCACGGCTCCACCAACCTCTCTGCTCTTGCTCCACAGCCATCATAGAGCACGTGAGGGATGGCAGCGTGGTGAGAGCCCTTCTGCTCCCTGACTACTACCTGGTCACCGTCATGCTCTCGGGGATCAAGGTGAGGCTCAGCTCCCCCACCATGCTCTTTGCAGCACCTTCCTTCTTGGGTTTGCTCATGGTGTGTCCTCCTTGGCACCTCCTGGCACCTACAGATGCTGCTCTGGGTGCCAGGCTCGTGGACCAGGGCAGGGGTGGAGCTGCCTTGTTGTGGTGTCCTGCATGAACCTTGTAGGAACTGGTTGGTTGCAGCCCGTGGTTGTGTGTGGGCTGGTGTGGGGTGTCACGCAGTCATGGAGCTGTTTGGGTTGGAGAGACCTTTCGGATCATCAAGTCCAACATTCCCCCATCCCTGCCAGGGCACCACTAACCCCTGGCCCTCAGCACCACATCTCCACACCTTGGAAACCCCTCCAGGGATGGGGACTCCACCACTGCCCTGCCCACCCCTTGACAACCCTCTCCATGAAGACATTTCTCCTCAGCCCCAACCTCAACCTCCCCTGGGGCAACTTGAGGCTGGTTCCTTTTGTTGGGGGCTGTGTCCAACCTTCCTGGGAGGTTCTGCACCCCCTTGCTGTGGCTTGAGGGGCTGCCCCACGTCCTGACCGTTCCCCTCCTCTGCTGCAGTGTCCCACCTTCAAGAGAGAAGCAGATGCCACCGAGGTCCCTGAGCCCTTTGCTGCTGAAGCCAAGTTCTTCACGGAGTCACGGCTGCTGCAGAGGGATGTGCAGATTGTCCTGGAGAGCTGCCACAACCAGAACATCGTGGGCACCATCCTGCACCCGGCAAGTGGGGCTGGGGGTGGTGGGAGAGGGGCCTGGGGGTGATGGGCTGGTGGTCATAGCATAGAAATTTAGCTGGAGGAGACCTTTGAGATCATTGAGTCCAACCATTCCCCATCCCTGCCAGGGCACCACTAACCCCTGTCCCTCAGCACCACATCTCCACACCTTGGAAACCCCTCCAGGGATGGGGACTCCACCACTGCCCTGCCCAGCCTGCCACAGCCCACAACAACCCTCTCCATGGAGACATTTCTCCTCCTCTCCAACCTCAACCTCTCCTGGTGCAACTTGAGGCCGTTTCTCCTTGTTCCTTGGGAGCAGAGCCCGACCCCCCCTGGCTCCAACCTCCTTGCAGGGACTTGTAGAGCAAAAAGCTCTCCCCTCAACCTTCTCTTCTCCAGCCTCAACCCCCCCAGCTCCCTCAGCTGCTCCTCACCACACTCCTGCTCTACACCCTTCCCCACCTTCCTTGCCCTTCTCTGGCCACACTCCAGCCCCTCAAGCTCCTTCTGGGAGTGACCCCAGCATTCCAGGTTGTTCCTCCCCAGTGCCCAGCCCAGGGGGACCATCCCTGCCCTGCTCCTGCTGCCCTGGGTGCACCGGGCTCTGTGGCCACCCCTTGCAGGGCTCTTTGGAGACCTGTGACCTCTAAGGAGCCTCCTGCTGTCCTCCCCAGAACGGGAACATCACGGAGCTGCTGCTGAAGGAGGGCTTTGCCCGCTGTGTTGACTGGTCCATCGCCGTCTACACCCGTGGGGCTGACAAGCTGCGTGCAGCTGAGAGGTGGGTCCTCCACCAGGACGTGGGTGCTGGGCTGGGAACACTCCAAACTCCACCCATGGGGTGCCCAGGGGGCCTCCAGCCTCCTGTCCCCACCCACACGTGGGGTTCTCCTGGCTGGGAGGTAGGTGGGGTCTCTCCCCACTGCATCTACCAGGGCTTTGCTGGACAGTTCAATGTGGAAGGTCCATCCAGATGAGGGGTGATGGGTTCAAACTGGAAGAGGGGAGATGTAGATTGGAAATTAGAAGGAAATTCTTCACTCTCAGGGTGGTGAGACCCTGGCACAGGTTGCCCAAGGTGGGTTGTGGATGCTCCATCCCTGGAGGTGTTCAAGGCCAGGTTGGATGATCTAGTGGGAGGTGTCCCTGCCATGGCAGGAGGGTTGGAATGAGGTGATCTTTGAGGTCCCTTCCAACCTAGACCATTCTCTGAGCCCTTCTGGGGACTCCAGCCTGTTGTCTTCTCCTGCCAGGTACGCCAAGGAGCACAAGTTGAGGATCTGGAGGGACTACGTGGCCCCCACAGCAAACCTGGACCAGAAGGACAAGCAGTTTGTAGCCAAGGTGAGTGTGTGGCAGAGCATGAGGAGGGTCTGGTGGTCCAGGGGTGGTGGGCAGGGTGTCCCTGCTGGACTCTGCATCTGCTCAGGCAAACCCCAAGGGCCACATCCCCACCATGGGTTGTGTTTTCCTTGGGATCATGGAATTGTTTTGGGTCCTGGTCTCTAAATTGGAGAGATGTGGGTTTGATGGATGGAGCACGTGGTGGATGAGGAGGAGTTGGCTGGATGGCTGCAATCAGAGTCATGGTCAGTGGCTCAGTGTCCAAGTGAAGAGGCTGTCACAAAGATGGGACAGGACAAGGGGAGATGGTTTGAAACTAAAAGAGGGAGATTTAGACCAGAGAGAAGGAGAAATTGTTGGTGCTGAGGGTGGTGAGAGCCTGGTTGAGGTTGCCCAGAGAGGTGGTGGCTGCCCCATCCCTGGAACCATTGCAGGGGAGGTTGGATGGAGCTCTGAGCAACCTGAGATAGCTGAACGTGTCCCTGCCATGGGTTGGACCTAGATGCCCCTGGAGGTCCCTTCTAACCCAAACCATCCATGGGATGGAAGCTCTATGGGGCTGCCCTGGTGCTGCCCTTGCCCTGGGTGGTCCCTATGAAGGGCCATCTCCAGGAGCATCGCTGGTGGGTCCTGGCGCCACTAGATGGTGCTGCTGGCTCGCCTGGTGGTGGAAGCTCAGGGAGATGTGCAGCAACAGCAGCTCTTGGGAAATCAGCTTAACCCCTGTGCTCCCCATCATGCTGGGGTCACACCCTGCCCTGGAGCAACCTTCCAGCCTTGCTGGGGTCCTCCATGGACACTTCTGCTGTGTAGACATGGAGGTGAGCCAAGGGTGCTGCTCCTCTGTACGACCCAGCTCTGGGGTGGCCCTGGAGGGGTTTGGGACAGGGCAGGTTGAGGTTGGAGCTGAGGAAGAATTTGTTGTTGGTCAGGGCTGTGAAGGGCTGTGCCAGGCTGGGCAGGGCAGTGGTGGAGTCCCCATCCCTGGAGGGGTTTCCAAGGCGTGGAGATGTGGTGCTGAGGGCCAGGGGTTAGTGGTGCCCTGGCAGAGCTGGGTTGATGGTTGCCTCAATGATCTCAAAGGTCTTTTCAACCCAAACCCTTCCATGATTCTATGATTCCAGGCATGGGTGACCTCCAGAACCACATGGTGCAGTTAATTAACCAGCTTAATTAGCTGATCCATAGGGTGCTGTCACTGGGATCTCCACGGCAGGTCCTGGCTGGTGGGATGAGGCTGGAGAGGTTCTTGCTGCTGCTTTAACTCTGAGGTTGCACATCAGCCCTTTTCTGCCGCCTCAGGTTTGCCTGATTGTCACCAGTGTCCCCTCAAACCTCCCCCAGGCAGCAGAGGGTTCATTGGGCTTCTCTTCAAGGACTCTTGTGGGCCTTGTTGTGGTTGGACTGGATGATCTTAAG
This sequence comes from Brachypteracias leptosomus, assembly GCA_013401335.1. NCBI lineage: Eukaryota > Metazoa > Chordata > Aves > Coraciiformes > Brachypteraciidae > Brachypteracias > Brachypteracias leptosomus. The sequence continues at coordinate 3,196 of VYZX01028639.1, read as the reverse complement.
GGTCTGATTCTATGGTTCTGAACAACTCAGCCCAAAAGCCAAGCCCAGAGTGAGAAGTGAGAAGGTCCCACCACTCTGAGGGTGCTGAGACCCTGGCCCAGGTTGCCCAGGGAAGCTGTAGATGCTTGAGGTGCTCAAGAGCAGGTTGGATGGGGCTTGGAGCAACCTGGTCTAGTGGGAGATGTCCCTGCCCATGGCTGGGGGTTGGAACTAGATGATCTTTGAGGTGCCTTCCAACCCAACCCATTCTACGAGAGCCCATCCCTGGGGACAAGGACCATGTATGGTCCTTAGCCAAGGTGCTGGGTGAGAAGCAACCCCCCTGGAGACCTGTCTGGAGGCCCAGGGTGGGTGGTGCTGGCACCCTTGGCAGCCCCATCACGCCGCTGGCAGAGCTGCCACCAGCAGCAGGAGCTGCCATGGGGGGGTTGTTAGTCATGCTCTGCTCAGCAGAGCTGCTGGAGGGGTGGGTGGATGCTCCTGGCATTTCCAAGGTGCTCGGCATGTTGTTGAGAGGCTGGTGGGGAGGATTCTCCTGCCAAGCTCCACCTCCCCCTGTAGGGGTGGTTGTGGTGAGGCTGGGGCTCAGCAGCAGCATAGAATCACTTAGGTTGGAGAAGACCTCCAGGATCAGCAAGTCCAACCTTCATCCCTGACCCCTAGACCGTGTCTTGAAGTGCCACATCCATCCATAGAGTGATTTGGGTTGGAAGGGACCTCCCAAGGTCATCTAGACCAACCCCCAGCAGGGACATCTCCACCTAGGGCAGGTTGCTCAGAGCCCCATCAAGCCTGACCTTGAACATCTCCAGGGATGGGGCCTCCCCCACCTCTCTGGGGAGCCTCTTCCAGTGTCCCACCACCCTCATGGTAAAGATCTTCCCTAATATCTAGTCTAAATTGACCCCTCAAAGGTCTCCAGAGCTTGTGGTAGGTCCCTGTCTCTGGGACTGGGAGCACTGGGCCACCAGGATGTGGGATTTCTCTGGTTTGGGTTAAATCCTGCTGTGTAGAGGCTGGAGTGAAGCTCCCCCCACCCCTCCTGGAGCTCTGGGCTCTGCCCTGTCCACTCTGGGGCTTCTTCCCTTCCCGGGGATTGGAAGTGACAGGGAAAACCAGGACAGATGCCCACGGGCCTCGGGGGGGATGGAGCTGGGCATAGGGGGAGCCCCGAGGGGAGCCTGGGAGCCCCCAACCATCCTTCCAGCACCCCCTGAGCCACCCCTATCATCCCAGCACCCATCCATCCTCCCAGCACCCTGCAGAGTGGTCCCAGCACCCCGTGAACCTCTCTCCATCCTCCCAGCACCCTGTGATCCCCCATCCATCCTCTCAGCTCCTTGCCAAGGGGTCCCAGCACCCCATGAGCCCCTCTCCAGCCTCCCAGCTTCTTGCCAAGGGGTCTGCGGACCCTGTGAGCTCCCCTCCATCCTCCCAGCACCCTGTAGCAGCGTCCCAGCACCCTGTGAGCCCCTCTCCATCCTCCCAGCACCCTGTGATCCCCCATCCATCCTCTCAGCTCCTTGCCAAGGGGTCCCAGCACCCCATGAGCCTCTCTCCATCCTTCCAGCACCATGTGTCCCCCATCCATCCTCCCAGCTCCTTGCCAAGGGGTCCCAGCACCTCCTGAGCCCCTCTCCATCCTTCCAGCACCCCATGAGACCCTCTCCATCCTCCCAGCACCCCCTGAGCACCTATCCATCATCTCAGCACCCCATAGCATGGTCCCACCACCTCCTGAGCCCCCATCCATCC